>PVKA01036976.1:0-21370 GCA_004027165.1 Ctenomys sociabilis | reverse complement strand
ACACACTATATCTTTGATCACTTTCCTGTGTGGCCCCATAATCTCCTTGGATCAGAAAATTTGGAACACAACTGAATTACAGAATGTTACAGTACAGATTCTCCTATGTCCTGAGTCCTCACTGACCTTGAAACGCTATGGCTAAAATATTGGCTGTCTTTGAAGCATTTCTGTTTCTCTAATTTTTGGTCTGCAAACTTAACCCTCTAGAAGATAAGCTTAATGATATCATTACCCTATAAAATAAGCAGTTGAGCTTGATCTCACTGTCTGAATAACAAACATCATGGACACAACAAGGAATAGGTATTTTCCATCAAGTATTGATATGATAAACTTTAATTCCCTACAGGTATAAAAAGTAAAGCCATATTAATATGCTGAGCTCTAAAAGGCTCAAATCTACAACTTCTGACATTGCCAGTCCTATGGATAACCCACTACTATTATGGAGTACTGGACTATATTGGAATATTTTGCCGAATTGACATACCTACAATACTTAAATGGCAATGGCAAAACTAAACAAAAAAGATGATACAAATGAAAGACCATTTTGCATCTGCATATACAAAATAGGATAGATACACAGCTACCTTCTCTTAATTCAATGAGAAGAAAGATTTGTAATAATAATGTTTAGACAGGGTATCATGTCTGCATCTTGTACTATGAATAACCACTACGAAGACAGCAATATGTAATGTATTAATTATTCAAACTGTCCTACTAATCGGTTTTGAAACTGTCTCACTGCTATGTGTTTCTCAATAAAATTAATTTAAAAAAATCACAGCCTCTTTAGGACCAGGAAAAACATCTTAGTGGAGACAAAACAAAACAAAAAGCCTGTAGGAATTAAGAGAGAGCTGACAGGACTCTGTGCCTGTAGGCTTAGTGGTCAGCCTGGAGCCAGGAAGCAGCATGCAATGTGAGGTCCAGAGCTCCCCTGAGGGGAACCACTGCCTTTCTCAGTAGCTTTAGAGACTGGAGCTGAGAGAGTTTATGACAGCTGATTTCAGAAAAGCCAGTGGGACAACCTTCTACAAGAGGGTCAACAGCATGCCTTGTTCCCTTCCTCAGACGGGTCTTCCACTCTCAGAACCACACTGACTCAGTTCAGCTAGGTGTTACAAGATGACTAGTAGTTAATCTTCCACAGACATATGGCCATATGAGGAACCTCCACAATGGTTCCTAGAATGGCTGTACTAACCTATGTTCCCACCAAAAGAGCACAAGTATTTGCCTTTCTCTAGACCTTTACTCACCAGCACTTGGCATCTTTAATCATTTATTTATTTATGTATATATGTATTTTTCATTTGTTAATTTATTATTTGGTACAGGGTCTCACTATGCAGCTCAGACAGGTAATGACCATCCTGTTTTCAGCCTCCCGAGCATTGAGATTACAGACGTGGGCTACCACACCCAGTCTCACTGGCCTGCTCAGCAAGGTAGGGGGTGGAACCAGCATGGCATGTGATGCTGGGGATCAAACTCTGTTCCCTGCTCTTGCCTAAGCATGTGCTTAGTCCACTGAGCTATCTTGCAGGTCAGGCATCTTTAGTCTTTTAGACAATAGCTTTCCTTACTAGAGGAAGGTGGTATCTGCTTAGGTTTTATTTAGCATTCTAGTGATATTCAACATTTTTTAAAAATATATGTTGGGGATTTGTATATTTTCTCTAGACAAATGTTTACTTAAGTCTTCTGTCCATTTTATAATTGGCTTTTCTACTAGCTAGATTTTGAGTTTCCTTATGCATTTTTCACATTTATTCCTTAAGAGATATGTAATGTTCAAATATTTTTGCCCACTCTGTAGATATTCTCTTTAATTTTGAGAATATTTCCAAGCTTGCCAACATAAAAAGCAGAAACGAGTAGCCTTAATAAGACAAACACTTGAATATGCATTTCTCAGCGACTTGTATTATCTTTCAAATAATAAAAATAGAGAAAATAATGTGCTACTACTAGTTCACTGTGTGCACGATATAATGCACACTTTGGATTCATCCCTAAATAAAAGGATATTACGAATCATTCCTTTACCTTACTTCTTGCTTTCAAGTCAGACACTAAAATTGAGGTTAAGTAGTGGGGTATAAGTTAACAATTACAGTGGACAGTGGTGTGAACAAAATGCAACCATGTGTTTTTGAAAGCCTTGGTGACAGAGCAGGTGTCATCCAACCATATGTCTCCTACTGACTGGTGGTGGACTTGGAAAATAGAAAAACGAAAGAGAGTTTTGCAGGGTATAATAGTCTGGGCTGGAATTTGTTTTCGTGTAGGACTTGAAGAACTCTGCTCCATGCTCTCCTTGCCTTCATGGTTTGTGTAGAGAAGTCGGCTGTAATTCTGATGGGTTTTCCTTTGAATGTAAGCTCCTTCTTCTCTCTAGCAGCTTTCAGTATATTATTTTTGTGTTGGATTTCTGGGATCTTAACTATTGTATGTCTCGGTGTGTTTCTACTTGGGTTGAGGTTATCTGGTGTTCTGTATGCTTCAGTGACCTGAATGTTGAATTGTTTCCTCATATTTAGGAAGTTTTCTGCGATTATTTCTCCCCAAATTCTTTTTATGTCATTTGTATTGACTCTTTTATTCTCGTTGATACCAATTATTCTCACATTGTTCATCCTGGCGTCATCTTGCAGGTGATGGATTATTTTTTCCTGCATTCTTGTTGTTTTTAAGAGATCCTTTCTTACCTTTTCACTAGCTGCTCCGGCATCTTCAAGATCTGAAACTCTGTCTTTGGTTTCACTCAGATGGTTTTGTAGGCTCATGATTGATACTTTTAGTTCTTGTATATCTCTTTGACTGTGTTTCTTGTGTTCTATTTGTTTTTTGTATTGCTCATTCAAGGAATCCATCATATTTCTGATCTCCTCATTTTTTTTTATCCATGTCTTCTTTAGAGGTAGTTATTAATTCTTTTTCTGCAGTGTTTCTTCCAAGTTGGGTCCATTTCTGGACTTGTTTCTGTATTTCAGATGCTATGACTTCAAAGAATTCTTTTTTTTTCAAAGAAATCTTTTTTGACTTCAGAACTTATTTCTGCTTTGAGTTCCTCATGATCTTTCTGCTGTTGTTTCTTTTCTTCAGATGCTGTTAATTCATATATATCAGCTGAAATAGTGCTCTCTGCACTTGTTCTGGGTGAGTATAGTTTTTCCACCCAATGTTTCTGGAATTAATTCTTTATTTCAGATACTATGTATTCAGATATTTCTTTTTTAATTTGGGGAATTACTTCTCATTTTATTTCCTCTATAGCTTTCTGCTGTTGTTCCTTTGCTGCTGTATCTGTTAATTCATTCATTTCAGCTGAGCTAGTGTCCTCTCCCCTCTCCTGATGGACTCGAGGTTTGGGATTGCATTTTTCCCCTTCTCTTTGTCATTTTGTATAGCACTGATCTTTGACCTTTGATGTAGAGCTTTGGTGCAACTATAACCTTAGCTTGTTATGAGATATGGGTGTGCCAATCGATTAAGTTTGAGATTTTCCAGGTATGCCTACTCTGGATCTAGCTGTTGTGTTCAGTTCCTTTTTTTGCTGCAGCTCCTTTGGTTCCCCTCTGCTGGTTCCCTGTTAGGTGAGTACGAACCGAAGTTGGATGTAGAGCAAGTAATGAAACTTCCCTGTCTTATCTAACTTTGGGGCGAGGATGCGGAAACTTACCGGGTCAGCCCTCCTGTGTTGGGCAGGTCGTTCCCCAGGTAGGCGGGCCTGGGCTTTGGTGTCAGATAAGGCAAAGTGAATGGCATATGCTGCAGGATACTAATCAGCTTTACTTCTGGATGGTTAACAACCTAAGTTCAAAAATCAGAGTTGGAGAAATAGAAGAGTCACAAGGCCAGCCAACATTTTGGCTCTAGCCTTTCAAGGTCAGTGAAGACTCAGGACATAGGAGAACCTGTACTGCAACATCATGAAACTCAGTAGAGCTCCAAATTTTCTGAACAAGGAGATTATGGAGCCACAGAGGAAAGAGATTGAAGTTCTATAGTGTGCCTGGGGAGAGTCACATAGAGAGAAAACTTTCTCTCAGGCTCTCACAGAGAGCAAACTGGTCAATCATTGGCCGAGACTCATCCACATGGATGACAAAGACAAAGGATCTTCAGAATAATGTACAGGACTACAAGATAAACCCTGAGGGGACTTCACTGACCACATAAGATATATAAAGTACATGTGTTGGTATATAATTCTTGCTCTAGCTAGGTCTGAACCATCCAGCAGAAAAGTATAAAAATGAAGTATACATTGCGGGGCCATAATATTAAGCTGAGCTGTAAATGGCTATGGTTGATAACTTCTTTGAATAACTCACTATTGTTGTGGAATGCTGGACTGTGATGGATTGTGTTGTCGAGTTCAAGCACCTAAGTTAGTTGAATGACAGTGGAGTGCCCACCTTTGACAGATGTAGACAAAGGAAGGGGTGTAGAAAGAAAAAATCATGATGTGTGTGTATATAGACAGTATAGCTGGGATAGATAACGCTGTGCTTCTACATAATCCTATGAGAGGCAAGATTTGCACTCATGGTGGTTGGACAGGATATTATGTCGGCTTCTAGTACTATGGTCATCCACTAGGAAAATAATTATTGAATTTTTGATATAATTCATGTATAAAAAAGAAGATAAATAAACAGCTACACTCTTAATTTGCTGATAAGAGACATCTGCTATATTAATGTCTATAAGTATAATATCCTGTATGCACCTTGTAAGATACCAAAACATTATGAAAACAGTTTGCAATGTATTAATTTATCGAATGTGTCTTGTTAAGGTGTCTTAAAACTGTCTGATTGATATTTGTGCTTCAATAAAATAAAAAATTAATTTAAAAATAAATAAATAAATAAATGAATCACTTTTCCAATGTTACATAATTCTATTTGTTAATCTGAGCAACAGATTTGTCGATAAAAATAGATAATATATCTACCATTGTTAGTCAGTTATTCTTTTAGAAAATCTGTAACATACGTATTGCTGTATGTTACTCTGTTTCTGTCTTTGTTTCTGATCTTTGCTTTTGCTTTTACTCTTCAAAATAAAATAAAATTATAAAAAATAAAATAAATGTATCAAAAAAGAAAAAAAAAAGAATAAAAAAGAAAATAGAAAAGTTGGGTACATCATTACACAGACCCCCAGTACATGGTCCTTCAGTATGTTTGTGGATGACTGAACAGAAGGGACATGGCCAATTTTCCACCTAGACGAAGCCTGCTCAGAGAGAGAAACCATGAATTAATGGATTAGCAAGTGACAACTGACCACATGACCAGTACCCTTAGCTTTAACTGCCCTGCACCAAAGTGACTTTAATAAAACACACAAAGCAGCAATAAAAATATGCTATTTCCCCCAAAAGCACCAGAATTTAATTTTGGAGGAAAAATACCCCATATTTATCATGTTTAAAAGTTTAAGAAAGTTTGACGAATGAGTCTTGTGTACAGCTTGTGTTTGTGAGAAAAAATGCTAAGTAAGTCCTGGTTTCAAGCTTTGACAGCCATAAATTCAGTTCATGTCAAAACTTCATTTCTAACTATCAGTATATTATTTTTAATAACGTTTGTATATCTATTACATAACCACGCTGACATTTCTGATTTGTAGATTTTTAATTGGATAGCAAAATAATTAATATGCAGTGTTATGGAGATCTGATTGCACAGTAAGATATTAACCACAATAGCTTTTGGACAATGATGAATATAATGATGCATTTTTGTCCTTTTTGCTTTTTTTTTGGTATTGGGTACCAAACTCAGGACATTGTGTTTGTAGCTCAGGGTGGTCTCGAACTCACAACAATCCTCCTGCCTTAGCCTCCCGAGTGCTGGATTACAGGCATGTGCCACCACGCCCAGCTTTCAGTTAGGCATTTTAAAAATTCACAAAGATTTGTTTTCAGTTGTGAATGACTAGGTAAGAAAATTTTAAAATCTTACTGCCCTACTACTGTATATGCCTCCCACCTCCACACCAGGTGTAACTGCATAGCTCTTCATAGGTGCAATTAGCGTACATCTCCTCTTTCTTGAAATGACTGCTGTTTTTCACTTGTCCGTTCCTTCTAATTCTAATGACAGGCTTATGGTCATACACACATGCAAAAAGTGGGTATAGTGACTTTGTATGTATCTCTCTATGTACACAAACATGCATGCACCTTGCAGGAAAACAAACTGTGCATAGATATTTTAATACTAAGTTTATTGAGATATCATGTAATTAATATCAGTTATCTTTGGCTTCTAAAAGTATAAGAAGTGATGAAAGTGGTGGCCATGAGCTTCTGCATATCAGTAGATCAAACTGCTACTAGGGTCACCTTGGTCATGAGCTTCATTGTGTGTGCATTTTCAGTTTCTTTTCTAAGGACCACTCATGAAGTGAGTGTTCTGTGGACAGTGAGGCCAGAGTATTCCAAGGAACAACTGGAGAAATGCAAGTATTAAAGGACATATTCAATAGTGAAAATATTATCCGTGTCTTGCCTTAATTCATAAATATGAACTGAAATCTGTTATCTTTTTAAACATCTTTGTTATGCTTCTTAGTTTCCAGATGTGATAGTTCTTTATCTTGCAAATGCATTGTGAAGTTCTTTCATTATATATTTTTATATACAGATACGTTCTTTGAATATATACCACAGATACATTCTTTGAATAAAATACTATGATTTTGCTCAATAACTTAGAGATCTATAACTTTTCTATAACAAAATGACTTATTTCTATAACACACTTCTGTTAACTCAGTCACACATAAATGTATTTTTATTTATTTTTAATTTTTTAATGCATTTTAATGAGAAAAAGAGAAAGTAGCAAGGAAATAATTTTAAAACAGATTACTAGGATGTTTACAGTAATTAATACATTGCATATTGTTGTCTTCAGAGGTAATAGTTATTCAGAGGACAGGATTCAGCCATGATATCTTCTCTAAACAATTTTAGAACCAACGTTTATTCTTAGTGAACTAATTGAACTAATATGGCAAGCTCAAGTTTGTGAGTTCAATTCCCAGTACAAAAAAAGTATAAATTACTTAAAGAACTTGGTAGTGACATAAGGAGACTTTTTTCACCCGTGTTTAAAATTCTTTTTCTCTTTTTCTCTTTCTTTCTTTCTTTCTTTCTTTCTTTCTTTCTTTCTTTCTTTCTTTCTTTCTTTCTTTCTTTCTTTCTTTCTTTCTTCCTTCCTTCCTTCCTTCCTTCCTTCCTTCCTTCCTTCCTTCCTTCCTTCCCTCTTTCTTTCTTTCTTTCTTTCTTTCTTTCTTTCTTTCTTTCTTTCTTTCTTTCTTTCTTTCTTCTTTCTTTCTTTCCATATTTTAAGGCAGGGCCTACAGGGTGTTCAGGGTCTCACTACTGGATAGGACTCACAGAGATATTCCTGTTTACAGCCTCTCAAGAGCTGGAATGGTGGCTCCTGCCACCACGGCCAGTCTCAATTGCCATCTCAGCAAGCCCCAGGGGTGGAGCCAGCATGGCAAGCCATAGGCTTTAACCCCTGTCCTCTGCGCCTGCTTGCAGGTGCTTTAATCTACAGAGTTATTTGGCTGTCCCTAGTGTTCAAAATTCTGAAGAGTGGACTTCAAATACCTCCAGAGAGTCTAGGCATCTTCACACCTTCTCTGCACATAGTTCCCTTCTCCTGAACTCTTACTAGAGATCTTGTGGAGTAATCAGCTCTAGCATAGCTTTACTAGGTATTTGACTGAAATCAAGCTCAGTTATATCTTGTCCATCACTGCATGATGCTAAGAGAAGAGGGAGACAAGTTAGAGTAATCCAAACGACCTTCTTTTTATGTCTTGAGGCAACTTCGCTCTCCATAAATTCTCGGTGAACAACTGACAATGAGATAAAGAACCTGAATGTTGTCTTGTTATGATGAAATGCATGATTTCTTTTCAAACTTGTATCTAGCAATTTAAAAGAATGAATAAAATGTTGCATTTTAAAATCATATTAAAATGCTGAAATAATTTAACACAAACACTATTTTAGGGTGATAGACTTTATTGGATTATAACTGCAATTAATTTTATTTCATCTTAATCCCATCTCCATCAGAACTATGTTTATGATCCTCCAATATCATTGGGAATGTTCATCTCTTTTATGTTCCCTTTTGTATTTAAATGATCTGTTCCAGAAATGTTGTCAAAGATTGCTTTAAGCGTGTTGACTCATTTTCAGTGATGGGTCATGCTAGAAATGCTGATATTTTTATTCTGTGTTTTACCTCTTCACGCATTTCTGAGATTGTTTGAATAATACAGAGCTTCATAACTGATAGTTGAACTACTTTGAAATCAATGAAGTGTTTCTATTATCTGTTTTTCATTCTTATCATTTATAAGTTATTCTCTAATAAAATCAAAGTGGTGTGTGTTGGGCCATGTCAGAGACATTTTTTTGCTGTCATATGTTTTTTTTTTAATTTTAATATGAAGAAGGGGGAAATGATTCCGGTCTGATTTCTTGGATTTGTATTCCACTTTTCCCAGGCCCTTAGTGTGACACTGGATTAACATTTTTACCCTCATGCTACTCATTATACAATAATGGATTCAATAAGAGTGGATTCTCCTATCTTCAAAAATAGAAATTGTTAGGATTGAGTAATGAAGTACCTAAGACCTAGAGGTCTTAGGATACTGCCTGCAGAGCTCCTAGTGGGCTGCAGTTAAGTCTTTGTCTTTAAAATGGTTTGAAAACAATCAGTTGTTCTTTTCCACATTCACATTTATCAACCACCTACTGTAGGCACTGTCTAGCACTGAGAACACAGCACATATGCAACACACTTGTCTGTACCAAGATTTAGAGTTTAATCAGGGGGTTTGGACAACACAATAGTGGTCCAAAATTGTGATAAATGGTGTAATAGGAAAAGAATAGGGTGTTAATTGAGTGCAATTACTCTGAGTTCAAGCTCTCAAAGAAGATTTTATGGATGAAATTGGGGAGATCAGAAGCAGCTGAGGATTTTGTTCCAGTGGAAACCTTTTTGAATCACTGATAACATTCAGAAAAATCACTCATGACATTTTTGGCTCATAAATCTCATCTAGATTTCTAAAAATTTTGTTTTTATTGCTAGGCCAGCAGATCCAAACATCTCCTACCCATTATTGGTGAAGTTATCCACCAAGATCTGAACTACTTTGCAAGTTCTTAATGATGGATATGCTTATTTCATACTTTCTACATCTAGCTCCTTTTTGTTATCTCTTAATGATTCAGTATTCACTATTCTGTCCCACACTGGCAGTCCTTGGTGTTTGCTTGTCCAATGGTCTTTTCTTTAGCATTCTCAGCCATTAACTTTCATGGTTATACCATAAGCCTTGTCATTAGCAGTGCAATTAATAATCTCTCTCCTGATTTCTGACCAGCTCAGCCTATCTTTCCAGTTTATTTTCTATGGAGCTCAGAATCTAGATATCTTTTGATTCTACAAGTGCTATATATTATCTCTGGTTCCTTTCTTCTACCTTCATTACCTCTGTGCTCAAATTAAACCTTATAATCCTACAATTATAGTTGCTTTCTTGCAAGAATTTCAACTATTTACCTTCCTTTTATTTGTTTGTGCTCATGTGGAAATATCAGCTAAATATACCACTTTATATGTGAAGGTAAACACATGTTCATACACTTTTGCTTAAAATTCATCACAACTAATCTGTGGTTTATTAATTCTTACTGGAAATAATTCCCTACCTATTTAATTGACTTTCACACTTTACTGCATAACTATTTCATACTTGCTATATTACTTATCTATTTCTGTGCTCTGTAACAATTGTCCCAATATTTAGCAACCAAATGCAACAAACATTACTTCTACTGCAGGTTCTAGTGGTCAGACATATGAGTTAAACATAGATGAACAAGTTTTATAGAGCTGCAGACAAAGTCTGGGCCACAGCCACAGTGTTTTGAGGCTTCATTGGTAGCAGATCTATTTCTAAACTCATATTTGTTCACAGCTTCAGTCTTTCACTGGCATGAAGTTCGAGATGTCAATTTTTTGCTTTGTGGAGCCTTCCAAGGGCACGTCAACACATAGTAGTGTGGTTTTCCCAGGGAGGACATGAGAGAGATAGAAATCACAGCCCTTTCATCATCAAATTTTAGAAGTGACTGCCTGCTAGGTCCAGCTGACACTTAAGGGAAAGAATTGCACCAGCACATGAAGTAGGTATGACTGGTAGATGGCTCAGGAGCTTGTAATGTTTTCTGTCCAGATGTTCCTCCAAAGCCTCATGCAGTGATGGGATGGGCTTCTAGAATTTGTGAATGATTCGTGGTCCAATGAAGGGATTATGGGTGTGAGTGCTACATCTATCCTGGGACCCATAAATTGCATACAATATCAAGGAGGGAAAGAGGCTTGCTCTGTGTTGCTCTTCCCTTTTCGCCTTTGTTCCTTTTTCTGTTTTCCCTAGCCATGAATGGCTGCCCTCTGCCATGTGCCTCTTTGCCTTGGAGCCAGCCAAGTATGGACTGGAAACCAGTCCATAACTGTGGACTGATTTCCTCCAGTAACTGTGAGTTAAACAAACCTTTCCCTATTTAATTTGGGTATTGGATACTTTGTCTTAGCTATGAGAGAAAAGTAACCAAGACATGGCCTGTTTCCCAAAACTTTCTTTTTCTCAAATTTCTAAAACTTCCATTTTTCCCATCTTCTTTTTTTATCTAGTGATCTTTATTTCCATTTGTGAAATAGTGACAACAATGGAAGACTATCACAAATTATGTACCTACCTTTATACTACACTTGTAGTCATGGTTGTCCTGAAGTATATTACAGAGATTTCATCACATTCTTTCCCATTGCTTAAAACTTTTAGTCTTTAAATTTTTAATCAAAATCTTCATTGAACTAGTATTGATTCACATCTAGTTCTAAAGGATAAGAAAGAGAGCCCGTGTACATTTTACCTAGTTCTCCTAAGTGATAACATTTTGAGAAACTATCGAATATCAAGCAGAATATTGACCTTGATTCAACCCACTGATCTTACTCATATTTCTTCTGTTGCAGTTGCAGCCATGTATGTGTCCTTGAGTTGTATTCAATTTTATCATATGATTAGGTCCGTGCATCCAGCGCTGCAGTCAAGATACTAAGTAGCTCTACCATTGCACATCCCCATGTTGTCCTCTATAATCACACTCACTTCTTTCCTAGCCACTGTCCTTGTTCCTAATCATGGGCAACCAGGAGTCTATCCTCTGTTTCTCAAATTTACCATTATATTAAATTATTATGTGAAATTATATTAAATTTATGTTAAATGCTGTTTAAATGAAATCATGGTAAGCTTTTGGCACTGGTTATTTTTGTTCTATGTAATCACTTGAAAATTCACTCTTATTGTATGCACTGGTAGATTTTGTGATTGTTTAGTAACCTTTATTGGGATGTACACACTTACAGAGTACAGTTTAATGATTCACACATTTAAGGACATTAGAAATATTTCCCCCTTTTTTTCTATTGAATAGAAATCCAGTATGTATCTATGTACAGATACTCTGTAAACAAAAATTTCCGTTTTTTCTGGAACAAAGGCCAATAGTTTATTTCTGTGGTAGTTTCACAGTTGGTTTATATATAAAAATTGACTTTTTCTGGGCTAAATTACTGTACATTCTCATCACAAATATATATAAAAGATTCAATTTACCTGCATCTTCACCAGCATTTGGTATCAGTATTTTCTATTTTAGCCATTCTGAGAAATGAATAGTAATATATCATTTTGTTTTTACTTGCATTTCCCTTATGGCTAATTACATTAAACATCTTTTCATATGATTATTTGATATTTGTATATCTTTTCCAATTATCATAAAAATGCTCATATTATCATATAATTTCATTCAGTAAAACTTGTTACGTTTCCTTCTATAGCCACTGCTTCACCCTTTTCCTTGTATACTTGAACAATACTGAAAACCATGTTTCTGTTCCTTATACCAATTCCTTTCTTTTGTGATTTCTGCAGTAATTCTTATATTACATTAACGCTGTGCTTATCTGGTTGGAATCTTCCATTGTTTTTATTGTTATCCTTTTCTTAATGTATTTAGTACAGGGTCTACACGGACTCACGACACAGATAGGACTCAGTGATCCTTCTATCTTCAGCCTCCCAGGCGATAGAATGCAGGTGCATGCCAGCGCGCCCGGTCTCAGTTGCCAGTCTCAGTGCCCCCTAGGGGCAGGGCCGGCATAGCATGCTGGAGACTGAACCTTGGTCACTGAGTCTGTCTGTGCAGTTTATTGTTATTCTTAACAGCATGGATTTTGTTGTTTTGCTTCTTTATAAAAGCAGAGAAAGCCGATGCAAATGGAAGAGTCAAGAATTTCAAAATAAATAATAAAAAGACCAGAGGATGTTTTCAACTTCTTTCTATTTGCATGGATTTTGTAGAAAGGTGAGTTCAATTTCTAAACTGGAACCTAGTTAAATGTGTACTCCTGACAGAATATTTTTTGGATAACAATGAAATGTGCACACTAGTAAATGTGGTATTTGTGTTCTAGGATGAATGATAGCGTCCTCATTGAAAATTTTTTTTGATTCTTTTCTTTCTTTTTTTTTTTTTTTTTAGCAGAACCAGGGATTGAACTCAGGCCCTTGCGCTTGCCAGGGAAGCACCTATTCCACTGATCCATCTCTCTGGCCCCAGAATCATATCAATTTTACAAATCACTGTTTCTTTTTCTTTGTTTTGCAGTACCAGGTATTGAACTTGCAATCTTGTGCTTGCCAGGCAGGTACTTATGCCACTAAGCTATAGCCCCAGCTCTGATTCTTTTCCTTCTGAATGAGATTTAAAATTTCCAGGTCTAGTTGGCATGACAGTGGAAGAAGGCAGATTCCTGGGATTGGTGTGTCCATTTAATACAAGAAAATGGAAACTGAGCAGCCAGAGGAAACCTTCCCTAACACTGAAACCAATGGTGAATTTGGTAAATGTCCTGCAGAAGATATGGAAGAGGGGAAAGCATTTAAAAGATCTAGAAACACCAATGAGATGGTTGAATTACAAATTCTGCTTCAGAGCAGGAATGCTGGGGCAGTGATTGAAAAATGAGGGAAGAACATTAATACTTTCTGTACAGACTACAATGCCAGTAAATCAGTCCCAGACAGCAGTGGCCCTGAGTGCATACTGAGTATCAGTGTTGATATTGAAACAATTGGAGAAATTCTGAAGAAAATCATCCGAATGTTGGAAGAGGGCCTACAGTTGCCATCACCCACTGCAACCAGCCAGCTCCCACCTGAGTCTGATGACTTGGAATGCTTAAATTACCAACAGTATAAAGAAAGTGATCTTAACTATGAGTTGAGATTGTTAATTCATCAAAGTCTGGTAGGAGGAATTATTGGGATCAAAGGTGCTAAAGTCAAAGAACTTAGAGAGAACACTCAGACAACAATCAAGCTTTTCCAAGAGTGCTGTCCTCATTCCACTGCCAGAGTTGTTCTTATTGGAGGAAAGCCTGACAGGTTTATAGAGTTCATAAAGATCATCCTTGCTCTTATATCTGAGCCTCCCATCAAAGGGCGTGCATAGTCTTATGATCCCAATTTTTATGAAGAAACTTATGATTATGGTAGTTTTATCATGATGTTTGATGACTGTTGTGCATGGCCTGTAGGATTTCCTGTGTGTGGGGACCTCCTGGTCAAGTTGGGCATCCCATGCGTCCTTCTAGAAGAGAGGATGCTGTGAGTCCCTTTGCAAACCATCACCCTCTCCTCCTGGTCGAAGAGGCCAGGGTGGTAGCAGAGCTTAGAATATTCCTCTTTTACCACTACCACCATCTAGAGGAGGAGATCTAATGGTCTATGATAGAAGAAGACCTGGAGACTGCTATGATGGCATGGTTGACTTCAGTGCTTATGAAACTTGGGACTCAGCGATAGATATGAGGAGCCCATCAGAATGAGAGATGACATATGAAGTACAGGGTGGCTCTGGATATGGTTGTTCCTATGCACGGTGTTGTGGCTAATATGGTGATCTTGGTGGATGTATTATTACTACACAAGTAATTATTTCCAAAGATTTGGATGGATCTGTTGTCAAAGCTGGTCACTGGATTAAACATATCCATCATGAATCAGGAGTTCCTGTCACAACTGATGAGCCCTTAAAGGGACCCAAAGATTAGATCATTACCATTACAGAAACACAGGACCAGATACAGAATGCAGTATTTGCTGTAGAACCATGTGAAGCAGTATTCTGGAAATATTTTCTAAGATGAGTGAAGACTTGAAGGAGTCTTGTATCTTTTTTTTTTTGTTTGTTTGTTTTTAATCTGCTTCTGTTTAAAACACCAACATTCCTCTGCTTCATAGATGTTCTGCATTTGAGGTGTAATGAAATCTGTCTATTCACCAGATGTAAAGTTTTAATTCCTTCTATATTAATATGCTGAACTATAAAAGGCTCAAGTCAACAACTTCTGACATTGCCAGTCCTATGGATAGCCCACTATTATTTTTTTTTCATTTTAGTCATTTCTATTTTTTTAAATTTTTATTTTATTGAAGTGCAAATATCAATGAAACAGTTTTAAGATAACTTGACAAGATGGATTTGATAAATTAACACATTGCAAACTGTTTTCATAATGTTTTGGTATCATAGAAGCTGCATACATGATATTATACTTACAGACATTATTATAGCATATGTCTCTTAGCAGTAAATTAAGAGAATATAGCTGTTTGCATATCTTATTTTTTAATACTTGAATTATATCAAAGATTCAATAATTAATACTTTGTACCTTCTTATTTTCCTAGTGGTTGTCCATAGTACTAGAAGCTGACATAATATCCTGTCCAACCACCATTAGTGCAAAATCTTGCCTCTCATAGAATTATGTAGAAGCACAGCATTATCCATCCCAACTGTACTGTCCATACACACACCTCACGATTCTTCCTTTCTATACAACCCACTACTATTATGGACCACTGGACTACATTGGATTATTTTGCTGAATTCAGGAACATAGTATATTTAAATGACAATGGAATACACTTCTGTGACAAAACTAAACAAAAAATGGGATACAAATGAAGGACTCGCCCAGACCGACATGCATGGAAACTCCCCAGAGGCACTGTTCCCAAACCCTCTGAGCGAGAGAGAACTTTTCCCACTCTCCTGGCACCAAATCCATATCAGCCCTGTTTGGTGAGTGTGTGAGAGAGCCTTTGGCTTCTTCCCGCAAGCTCTGCACCATCGGGAGCCCCTGTCCACAAGAACACCGAGGGAACAAGCGATCAGCCAGAGACACTCCAGACTGACCTGTCCAACAACTCCCCGGAGCCCCTGCCCCCAAGCCCACCAATCAAGTGAGAATTTTTCTGACTCTTCCAGCTCCAGATCCACCCGAGCTCGGTTTGGTGAGTGTGGGGGAGAGCTTCTGCATTCCCCAGTGCTCCCTGGAACAGGGACACAACAGAGGGGAACCACAGACTCACAGCTGTGTGAAAAGAGCGGCAGCGAAAAGGAACTAAACACAACAGCTAGATCCAGGCCAGGCATAATGGGATAATCTCAAACTGAATAGACTGGCACACAAATCTCATTTTGCGTTAAGGTTATAGCTGCAACCAAAGCTGTACACCAAAGGTCAGAGGTCAGTGCTATACAAAACAACGAAGACAAGGAGCAAAATGCAATCTCAGGGCTCGAGTCCAAAAATAAGTGCAGAGGACACTAGCTAGAGGACATTCATCTCAGCTGAAATGAATGAATTAACAGAGGCAGAAGCAAAGAAACAACAACAGAATGCTATAGAGGAACTCAGATCAGAATTAAAGTCTGAAATAAAAAAAGAAATTTCTGTATATGTAGCATCTGAAGTAATGAATTAAATCCAGAAACATATAGGGGAACCCAATGTTCACCCAGAACAAGTGCAGAGAGCACTATTGCACTTAAAATGTATGAATTAACAGAATCAGAAACAAAGAAACAACAGCAGGAAGATAAAGAGGAACTCAAAGCAGAAATAATTTCTGAAATAAAAAAACAATTTCTTGAAATCATAGCATCTGAAATAGAAAATCAATTCCGGAAATGTATAGAGGAAACCCATTTGGAAAAAGCTCTGCAGTAAAAGAATTAATAGGTACCTCTAAAGAAGACATTGATAAAAAGATAGAGGAGATCAGAAATATGATGGATTCCTGGAATGAGCAATACAGAGAAGAAATAGATCATATGAAGCGGAATCAAAGAGATACAGAAGAACTTAAGATCTCAATCACGAGTCTACAAAAACATTTGAGTGAAAATGAAGACAGAGCTTCAGATCTTGAAGACTTTGGCACAGCTAGTGAAAAGGTGAGAAAGGATCTCTTAAAAACAACAGGGATGCAGGAAAAAATAATCCATCACCTGCAAGATGATGCCAAGATGAACAATGTAAGATTAATTGGCATCAATGAGAATGAAGGAGTTGATACAAATATTAAAAGAATATGGGAAGAAGTAATTGCAGAAAACTTCCAAATTATGAGGAAACAATCCAACATTCAGATAACTGAAACATACAGAACACCAAATAACTTCAACCCAACTAAAAATGCACTGAGACATATAGTAGTCAATATCCCAGAAGTCCAAAAAAAGAATAGTATACTGAAAGCTGCTAGAGAGAAGAAGTAGACCACATTCAAAGGAAAATGCATGAGAATTACAGCTGACTTCTCTACACAAACCATGAAGGCAAGGAGAGAATGGAACAGAGTTCTTCAAGTCCTGTATGAAAACAAATTCCAGCCCAGACTAATATACCTTGCAAAACACTCTTTCAAGTTTGGTGGAGAAAGAAAATACTTCCACAACAACGAACAACTGAAGAATTTGATGATGACAAAGCCATCCCTACAGAGACTAGGGAAAGATGTCCTAAGGAGAGATCATAATGACCAGAACTCCATGAATGAGAACGGAAGGAACCCACTAATCTGTGCAAATAATTAAACACAGGATAAAAAGGAGTAAAGAACCACAGGTAAATATCCTGTCAATCATAATTCAAAACATGTAAATTATAAGCATCAATGTAAATGGGCTCAGTTCACCAATTAAGAGAAATAGACTGGCACAGTGGGTTAGGAAACAAAATCCAACAGTATACTGTATACAAGAAACACACTTAACTAAAAAAGACATTCATAGGTTTAAAGCAAAGGATGTAAAACAATACTACATGCCCCAGCATCTTAGAAAAAATAAAGAGTAGCAATTTGTTCACAGACAGTATCAACTTTAAACCAAGAATTATTAAACGACACAAAGAAGGACACTATATATTGGTTAGGGGAAAAATTCAAGAAAAAGTGGTAACACTCATACATATCTATGCACCAAACACAGGAGCACCCAACTATGTAAGACAAATCTTAATGGACATGAAAAATCTAATATCCAAGACTACAGTCTTAACAGCAGAATTTCACATCCCCTTATCTCAAAAAGATAGGTCAACCAGACAGAAAATTAACAAAGAAGTAGCAGAACTGAACCAGAGAATGGAACAAATAGACCTGGTGGACGTATACAGAATGTTCCACGTAACCACAGATGAATACACATTTTTTTCACCTCTGCATAGGTCATTTTCAACAATAGATCACATACTACTCCATAAAATACACTTAAATGTATGCAAGAAAACAGAAATTATCCCATGCATATTATCTGACCATATTACAATGAAACTGGAAATAAATAACAAAAAGAAATCAGAAAAACCTGCTAAATTCATGGAAATTAAACAATACCCTATTAAGTAATCAATGGGTAACAGAAAAAATTAAACAAGAAATTCAACAATATCTACAATTCAATGAAAATTCAAGCAAAACATATGGGAATTCATGGGACGAGATGAAAGCAGTTCTAAGAGAGAAACTCACAGCTATGAACTCACATATTAGGAAAACAGAGAGGAAAGAAACAAACACCCTAATGCTTCACCTCCAACATCTAGAAATGGAAGAGCAAACCAAACCCAGGGCCCTAAGATGAATACAACAGTTCGAAGAATTGACAAATCAAAAAGCTGACTCTTTAAAAAAGTAAATAACATCTTTAAACCCCTAGCTATCCTCATCAAGAAGAAGAAAGAAATAATTCAAATACAAGCAACAAGGAATGAAAAGGGTAAATCACCACAGATCCAGTGGAAATTCAGAAGATTATCAATAGCTACTTTGAGAGTCTTTATCCTAACACAATAGAAGGCACAGAAGAAATGGACTTATTCCTCAAACGGTTCAAATTACCAAAACTGAATCAAGAAGATATAACAACACTAAAGAAGCCAATAACAGTCAACAAAATATGAAACTTAATAAAAAGCCTGCCGACAACAAAAAGTCCAGGTCCTGATGGATTCACAGCTGAATTCTACAAGAAATTTATAGAAGATATAATTAAAAAGGAGGCAGTCTTCCGAAAATCATTTCTGGAGGCAAGTATTATACTGATCCCAAAACCAGGGAAGACACAACCAAAAAAAGGAACTACAGGCCAATCACCCTCATGAACATAGATGCAAAAATCCTCATTAAACTCATAGCAAACAGAATACAGCAAATCATCAAGAAGATCATACACCATGACCCGGTAGGATTCATCCCAGGGATGCAAGGATGGTTCATTAGTTGAAAATCCATAAGTGTAATACTCTATATTAATAGAGTGAAATCTAAAAATCACATGATCATCTCAATTGATGCAGAAAAAGCTTTCAATAAAGTCCAACACTCATTCACGTTCAAAACCCTATAGAATATTGGAATAGATGGACTCTACCTCAACTTGATAAAATCCATCTATGACAACCCAACAGCTAATATAATTCTAAATGGGAAAAGCTGAAATATTTTACTCTTAGATCAGGTACAAGACAAGGATCTCCTATATCACCCCTGCTATTCAATATAGTTTTGGAATCATTAGCAACAGCCATTAGAAAAGAGTGAGAAATAAAGAGAATAAGAATAGGTGAATAAGAAGTTAAATTATCACTATTTGCAGATGATATGATACTTTACTTTGAAGACCTCAAGAATTCCACCAAGAAGCTACTAGAATTCATACACAAATTCAGTAGCATAGCAGGATACAATGTCAATACTCAAAAGTCAACAGCATTCCTCTACAGAAATAACAAACACACTGAGAGGGAAACTATAGAATCAGTACCTTTTACAATAGCACCATGGAAAATGAAACACTTTGAAATTCACTTAACCAAGGAAGTCAAAGATATTTTCATGGAAAATTACAGCACCCTAAGAAAAGTGATCATAGAGGATTTCAGAAAATGGAAAGATATTCCATTATTCTGGATAGGGGGAACCAACATCATGAAGATGGCCATACTTCCAAAATTATTGTACGCATTTACTGCAATCCCTATATAACTGCCACCAACATACCTCCCAGACCTAGAGAAATCGTTCCTAAAATTTATTTGTAACCACAAATGAGCTAGAATAGCAAATTGCAATCCTTGTCAACAAAGACAAGGAGGAGGCATCACAATTCCTGACTAAATTATACTACAAAGAAACTGTGATAAAATCAACATGGCATTGGCAACAAAATAGACCTGATGATCAGTGGAATAGATTAGAAGATGCAGAGGCATCTATGAAAACACTCAGCCATCTTATCTTCAACAAAAGGGCTACACAAGCTCACTGGAAGAAAGATAGCCTCTTTAACAAATGGTCCTGGAAAACCTGGCTTTCTACATGCTGAAAACTAAAACTTGACCCAGCTCTATCACCATACACTAAGCTAAAGTCAAAATGGATTAAAGATCTAAACATTAAAACAGAAACACTCAATCTCCTGGAAGAGAAAGTAGGAGAAACCCTTGAAGACATAGGGATAGGCAAGGTGTTCATGAACAAACATGTATTCACACAGGAATCACTCAAAAGAATTAGCAACTGGGATCAACTATTCTTGAGAAGTTTCTGCATGTCAAAAGAAACTGTCAACAAAGTGAAAAGGCAACCTACAAATTTTGAAAAAATCCTAATTAATAAGTACTCAGACAAAGGTCTGCTCTCTAGAATATGTAAAGAACTAAGATATGCTATAGCCCTCAAATTAAAAGACCCCATCCAGAAATGGGCATCTGAGATGAATACACCCTTCTCAGAGGATGAAATTAAAGAAGAGAATAAATATGTGATAAAATGCTCCACATTACTAGCCATCTGTGAAATGCAATTTAGAACAACACTGAGATACCATCTCACTCCAGAAAGAATGGATATCATAAAGAAATCAACCAACAGCAAATGTTGGAGATTATGTGGGGAAAAAGGAACATTTCTCCACTGGTGGTGGGAATGTAGACTGGTGCAACCATTGTGCAGATCAGTGTGGAGACTCCTGAAAAGAGTTGGACTGGAAATCTCATTCAAGCTGGCTATCCCCCTGCTCGGAATTTTCTCAGAGGAACTGAAAACCTTATATCGTAGTGATATATGTGTACCCATGTTTATAGCAGCACAATTTGTGATAGTGTTTGTGGGCAGGATATCATGTGTGCATGTTGTAAAATGCACACATGATATCCTGCACCTATAATAATTGAATGACAATGGAATTCCCATCTTTGACAGGAAAAGGGAATATAAGGAAGACCCATTCTGTGTTTGTATAAACAGTCCAGTCAGGATAAACATGCAGTACTTCTGCATAATTCTATGAGAATCAAGATTTGCACTGATAGTGCTTGGACAGGATATTCTGTCAGCCTCTTGTACTATGGACAACCACTAGGAAGATCACAGGATAGAAAGTACTAATTATTAGCTGGGCGTGGTGGCGCAGGCCTGTAATCCCAGCACTTGGGAGGCTGAGGCAGGAGGATTATTGTGAGTTCGAGACCAGCCTGAGGTACAAAGCGAGTTTAAGGCCAGCCTGAACTGCATAGTGAGACCCTGTCTCAAAAAGGCAAAAAAAAAAAAAAAAAAAAAAAAAAAAAAAAAAAAAAAAAAAAAAAAAAAAAAAAGTACTAATTATTGAAATTGTACTACAATTCAGCTTTTAAAAAATAAGGAAAGTATAAAGCTACATTCTCTTAATTCACTGATTAGAGACATCTGCTCTAAGAGTGTTTGTAAGTAGAATATCATGTATGCACCTTGTATGACAAAAAACTGCTACAAAAACAATATGTGATGTATTAATTATTGCATCTGTCCTGCTAATTTGATT
>PVKA01036975.1:5267-21462 GCA_004027165.1 Ctenomys sociabilis | reverse complement strand
GTCTTCCCTCCCCTTCACACACATACTTGCTCATCTGCCTATCTTCTATTTATTTACGTAGTCATCTAGGCACTCACCCACCTGACCTCCCACCCATCCACCCATCTGATCACCCACACAAACATCCTTCCTTCTGTTTCATACATTGAGGACCTGTTTGTTACATGCCAATTTCATTCTGGGCAAAGATACAGCTCCTGACTCCAAGGAGCTTGCTATCTTGATGCCGTAGCGGGGGGAGCCAGAATCACATAGTAACCTGTGGGTTCTGCTACAGGGGTGCAGAATTCCCTGAGGGCTCCTGCAGATAACACTACCAGTTTCTCTCGTAGGCATCACAAGGCCTCCAGACCCTCCCACCCTCCAATGGTTCTGGCTCAGGAAACTGTCCTCTCCAGGCACAATGCCTAGATTACGTGGGCACTGTCTGGTCTCATGACAGTTCTCACCTCCATGCTGTGGGCAGCCCCAACCCAAGGTGTGGAGGAGGGGGGCTTTAGTACTGAGGGGCTGGCAGGGCAGTTTCTCTTAGGGTCTGAGGCTGGGGTGGGAACTGTCTCCTCACAAACGTGTCTCTGAAAAGAGGAGACGCTTGTGCCTGGAACTTGAAACCCTTTTCTCTGAGCCCTTCCACAGTCAATGCCTGGTGCTTTCAATGCACCAAAGAACATTTCAAACAAGTCCCTAGCGGGCTCAGCTGGGAAGTTCTTTTGGCCACTTAAAATCTCAGCCTCTGAACATCAGGCACGCTTGCGGTAATTGTTCAAGAAAATCAAATGAAAGCAGATACAGCAAGTTTCTGGCTATTTATCAGCATAGATAGAGGCCACTTTTCATCATGCTGCGCCTCAAGAAAAGATAAAAGCAGGAGAATCGATCTGAGCCTCTCAAGGGAGTGGCACGTGTTGCAGGCACACAAGTGTCATCTTAAAGGAGCTGCCTGGCGATGCTCCAGACACTGCTCTGCAGAGGCTGCAGTGGCCTGTGACCTGCAGCATTTCTGTTGCAGCTTCACTGGTCACTCACAGCGTCACCCATCAGCAAAAGGGGCTGGGGTTTGGGGTCTGTTCTCAGGGCTGCTGGTGCCTCTCTGGGGTCTCTGTTGGCTACCCAGGCCCTCCTCTTCCCAGGCCAAGTGGGGCGCTCTCCTCATTCTCTGCCCAGGGGCCTGGCTGGGGTCATAGGATACAGAGGACAACAATTTCCCCCATGGAGCAGCCCTTTGCAGATGGCTTCTAGGTAGGGTAGACGATTTGGGTGGAGCCCCAGGCCCTGGGGGCCACGGTGCCAGTCATGGCTCTTGACCACATGTCACTGAACTGGTCCATCTTAGAAGCCAACTTGGCCAGGCCATAAGTTCAGGTACATGATTAAGCATCAGTCTCTCTATGGCTCTGCAAGTGGTTTTTAGAAGAGATTGATATTTAAATCAGTATACTTTGGGTTAGCAGCTCATCCTCTGTAAGGCTGCGGGCCCCTGTCCACACAAGGTCTTAAGAGCCAGGCTGAGGGTCTGAAGGAAGGACTTAGCAGTGGACGGGTGCTCGGCCTCCCACTGCTGCCTCCATGCTTTCCATGGCTCTCTGGGGTCTCCAGCTGCTGCTTTCTCCTGCTGTGGCCCACAGCAATCCAGTTCCCTAAAATAAAACTCCCTCTCTCTCTACCTTCTATCTGTCTCCAACTCCCTGGTCAGTTCTGCTTCTCTGCAGGACCCTGACTCTTATAGCCCCACCCTACCCCAGGAAACCCTCGCCTGGCTCCACAGGATCAGGGAGACACACAGGGTTGCCCAGCCCACAGCTACACTCTGGCTTCCTGCCTGTGTGGCTCTGGGAGCCAGATCAACAATCAATTAACCAGTCAATAATGAGAAAGGATCACGATATTCCCTGAACCTATTGGGTGTTTGTCCTGGGCAGGTCATTGAGCTAACACACCCTATGCATCATGACGTCCTTCGGCCAACCCTTGGGGGCAGCTGTCATCACTACCCCCATGTGGATGCAAGAACAATGAATGGAAGCTCCGAAAGGTCAAGCAACTTGCTCAAGGTCAAACACAGCTGGTAGCCGACTTGAAGCTTCCTTGACCGAGGTCTTTGCCCATGGGATGGTTCATGCCATGGTGTTTATTGGGCAACCTTACAGAACACAGCAGGGTTTCAGGAGAAGTTGGGGGTGGGGGCATCTAAAGACACAGCATACCAAGTTGCCAACCAAAGTTACAGGGGAGAGTGGTGGAGAGATAGTCCCTGTGACCAGGCCAGGCCTCCTACATCCCAGTCTCCAGGGTCTACTAGGGGGCGACAGCCTGCCCCAGGCCATGGGTTCTGCTTGTTCTGGAACTACTGAGCGCATCTCTGTCAGTCTCTGCCACAAACGCAGCTGTGGATGGGGACAGGATGAGAATGAAATCTACAGTCATGTCAACTTGAGTGCTTTTCCAGCAGGTGGCTGCCCAGACAAAGGCAAAAAAGCCTGAGAAACCCGCGCTTTGTACATCTGGGGTGTGGGCATGTGTCAGCCCTTGTGGGAACAGACTACACAGAGCCACTGCTAGGGGAGGGGGCCACAGCTCAGAGCTCAGAGCCCCAGGCCTGCAGGTGGGGAGGGGCTCAGGGGGTGTGAGCAGGGCATGCTACAGGTGGGGCAGGAGGCCCAGGTGGTGTGGGCCGAGCCAGAGGGCTCCCGCTGCTTTAGCACACTGCACTGTGGCTCAGCCCTGCCTCTCCTGTCCCCAGGTGGGCACCCAGGTGCTTGCTGACTGCTCATCCACCTACAAGAACAGAGGAGCTCAGGGGAGCTGGGTGGCCTGGGCTGCAACCGTCAGGCCCCCAAGACATCAGGGGAAGCCCAGAGCCAGCTTCTCGCTTGCTGTATACAAGGACAGCCGGTTGTGCTTCCTCTGGGCCTGACCTCACCTCTCCTCGGACCCCTGTCTCTCTGGCAGGTTGTCAGATGTGGGGAGGGGTGACTGTCAAAGCTGCTCTGTCGCTGACTCCCTCTGACTGCACCGATGAGGGCGTGAGTTTGGAGGGACAAACTTGATAAAGCCCCCAAACCACCCCAGGACACCCCCAACAGATGGCTGCCCTGAGCCCCCAGTTGTTAGGAATTCTGGGGTCCCCTGAGAATCCACGAGCAAGGCCTTTGTGCTGGATCCAACCCTGCCCTGCCCAGGGGCTCTGGGGCTGCACCTTGCCTGGGGACACCACGATGGGCTGGACTGAGCTTGTGGTGATGATGGGTCATGGGGTTGCTGTGACGCAGACGCAGGGGTGGATGGCACTTGGACCCCCAGAGCCCCGCCAGCTCAGGCACACCGGCTGCCCGTCTCTACAGCGAGACTAAGCCCCAGCTTCCTCTTCACCAGCCTGCATCTCGGGCTCCTCATCTCCAAAATGGGGACAAGAACCCCATGGGTTCCCCCAATAGGGCTGTCACAAAGATCAGGTGACTCCATGGCAGGATTCCCCGGGAGTATCTGGGCGGGGTGCTCAGCAGTGTCAAGGGAGGAGACAGCTTCCTACCTTCTCTGTCTCCGGAGGAGCCAAATTAAGGCGCCATGTTTATGTATTAATATTGCTATAGATGCGAGGATTTAAATAGCTTTCTAAAAGGTATTTTTAAAAACTGTTTTCAGCGCTCCATTAAAAGGCTCTCTGCCTCGCTTTGGCATCTCCACAGCTGCCAAAAATACTATGGAAATTACTGAGACGCAGCCTAGGTCAGCTGTTCAGGGCTGCCGGCTCCTTCAGTGCTCTAAAACTCACCGCATTCAGCCAGAGACGCAGGCGCGTGTTCCAGCCAGGACAAGTGGGAGCCTCAGCAGTGGGGCTGGGGGGGCCCCTCGGGCCCTGCTCTTCTCTTCAGGCCCTGCAGCTGGGTCCTGCATCCCAACATCCACTGGGACGCAGACCCCTGCCTGGGACACGTGCTTCCATGTCTGTCCAGGTCTGAGTGCGGGAGTGCTCGGTCCTGAGCCACACCATCGCAGGCCCTGCCTGTGCCCCCAGCCCCGTGTCTGGAGGCCTGGGGCCTGACATTTGTGTCTCTGAAGTTCAATATGCTCCTTGATGGCAGCACGGTCAAAGAACAACCTCCCCCCCCCCCCCGGTCTCATCCCTGCTCTTCTGAGAACGTGGTCAGGCCACCGCCTCATTGCTCTACGCCCAATAACATCTTTGATGTTGCAGATACCATTAGCAAGTGCTGTCAACCCTGTCTCCAAATGCATCCTGACCTCTGCCTTCTTTGCCTCGCCCTGCTTCCACCTGTCCCCTGCTGGGGCCCTCCAGCTGCCCTATAGTTGCTACCCAGCCTCTGCCCGGCACACACTTTGAGTGACCCCAGGCTCTGCATGGTCCCCAGGCCAGGTCCCTGCAGCTCCTCTACCCTCATCCTGCCCTCCAGCTCTGGCCACTTCTGTCTCTTTCCAGCCCTGATGGTCTTGCCCTGCTGGTCCCTCTCTAGGTCACTCTGTCACAGCCCAAGGCCACCTGCTTGGACAGCCCTTTCCCCACCTTATGTCTGCACAGGTGCTTCTCTTGTTTCAGCATGTGTCTTTACTGCGGCCTGGAACTGGGCCATTCCCCAGTGACCAGATCTTGGTGACTGTTGATGTGAGGCCGAGGACCTGTGCTGGCTGTGCGCTCGTGCACCTGTAAACCTTCCAGTCACCTGGGGTTTCCCCACCTGGTCTGGGCCAGAAGAACTCTGGTTTGTCTGAGCCACTGGTGGCTGAGTCCAAGCCTGGATCACCAGTCCAGAATGGGGCAGCTGGAAGGGGCTTTGAAAGGTCCCAGAAGAATGGCCTGAAGGATCGGGGAATGCAGCTCCAGAAGCCCTTGGTAAGTGCCTTGGCCCCTGGCGCCAACCTGCGCTTTGGGACCGGACTGTCTACCCACAGCCTTGTCCAGGTTTAACCTAGGGCTGCACATCTTGAGGTTGCAGCACCCGGCCCTGCACAGACGTTGATGAATGGTCTCTGCTGTGGTTGTCGCTGTTACTGTGGATGTTTGAGCCTGGGAAGGATAATGGAGAACAGCCATATTCTAAGAAAAAGGTCCTGGTTGGTTTCGGACAGCAGGACATGCTGGATGGGCCCACACCCAGGCCCGGACTGGTGTCCCCAAAGGCAGCCAGCACAATGACACCTGAACACATGAGTGGGCAGCTTGCAGGGCAGCTGGGCCTCCCTTCCACGTGGCCCTGTGTCCCCAGGGTGCAGGCCCATCCCCGTGGCTCAGGGAAGGTCTTCTGGGTCCCTGCGGTCAGCAGGTCCTCCCCAGCAGCGAGCTGGGCGGCAGGTCCCTAATCTGGTCAGCATGTGCAGGGGAGGGGTGTGGGCTGGGGAGGTTTTGTGAAGGAAGAAGATGTGGGCGGTGCTATCCTTGAGCCAGGCGAAGGGGCCAGGAGTGCGGGACAGCGTTACAGGCAGAGGAGCAGCCAAGACCAAAAAGCCTTGGGCTCAGCTTGCCCCCTGGAGGAAGCGGAGGGAGCGTGGCCCGCCTGGGCTCGACAGCAGAGAGGGACAGGGGCACAGGGGCCGGGGGGCAGGCAAACCCTGTGGGTGGATTTGGGACGGAGTCGAAGCCTAGGTCGACCTGTCCGGGAGTCCTGGGCTGTCCCTGAGGCTGCCTGCCCTGGTGTGGCAGTGTCTCCCACCTGCGAGCATGAGCGCCTCCCTTCCCACCACTCAATCTGCTTCAACTATGAAGAACTGATTGGAAGTTTTAATTGTTTCTAGAAACTTTGAGGCCTTGAAGCGGCATGAAAAGGGCTTCTTTAAATGTTTTACAATAACGGTCTGCTAACAAATTCCAGACTTAATTTATCCGAGAACTTGTTAAAATTCCCTCTGTGCAGCCACCAAAGGAATGCTCTTTTGAAGTCATTTACTTACCAATAAATTACAATGGTCTGAAATCATTAGCAGAAAAGTAAATTGTTTTAATTGATCTGAACTTCGTTACGACCCAGGGACTTGGTTTCTATGCAACTGCACTTTCTAAAGGTCTAAAATAACAAATTAATCTCGCTTGAATCCTGTCATCTTTGGCTTGGTCCTTTCTCTCAGAGATTTGGGGAGGGAAAAAAAATCGATGGTGGGGGTTGGGCTTGGCACGCAGCCTGGGACAGCCCACAAATACTGCCGTCTCGGGGGGCTGTGGTTCTCAGTCACGCGCTACATTGTGGGGTGAGGCGTAGACCTCAGGGCACCTCCATGTTGCCGTCCCTGTTGTCCTGATTCGTGGTCACGTGCTTTATAGTTAGGGAGCCATGTGTTCACTTAGGGCGCCTGCTTATTTCACAGGTGCAGTGTGTGCGGCCATGGAAGCAAGAGCAGTCTCCTGTCACTTAATGATAGGAGCTGCTCTGAAAACCGTCCCCAGGCCTCCTGGTCCTCGTGTGAGCGCCATGGAGGACTTATGCAGACTAAGGCGGTGATGGCATTGCGGGGTGAGGGCACTGAATGGTGCCCCGCTGTTCATTGTTTATAAAACAGGCTTTGTCTGGAGACCTCGTTTCTGAGGCTCCCAGAATGGCCTGCAAGGTGTGCTGTGCAGCAGCACAGGGAAGACCCTCTGCTTGGGCTGCCCCAGGGTCAGAGCCTGACACCCAGGGTCTGGTGACAAGGAGGCCATTGGCTTTGGAAGCAGTTGAAAGTGACCGCAGTTGCACTCGGGGCTTCTCCAGGCCTTCTGCAAAGGAGGGCTGACTGTTGGGGTTAGGGAGGTGGGAGGCCAGGATGGCTGTCCACAGCTGCCCAACGCCAAGTATGGCCAGCGGGTAGAGCTACCACCAGCTGTAGGCTTCAGGGGCTGGTAGCCAAGCCAGAGGTCCCAAAGCAGGGCCTGTGTGCACAACTGCCATCCCATGAGGAGGCTGCAGGAGCTCCAGAGCTCTTCCCCTTAATTCTCCAAACTACCCCTGCTCTGGTAATACTGAGACAAAGGATGGGGCAAGGTGGGGTATTTGGGGTCCACCCAAACTGCCCCAGCCTGGGCCTGAAACTTTCCTCCCCTGTACTTAGGCTGGGCCCTCCAGGGGACCCAGCATGGAAGATGAGATACCTTGTAACTGTGGGAGAGACAGACACTCCAGCTGTGGGCCGACCTCCCTCGTGATAAAGGATGAGAAAAATGTACCCACATGCCTCCCTAGCAATGAACATCAGGGATTGATATTCTAAATAGGTATCAATCACTCTGAAAAAGCCAGGAAGAGTCACCAACCTAATC
The DNA here is from genome assembly GCA_004027165.1 of Ctenomys sociabilis. Lineage (NCBI taxonomy): Eukaryota > Metazoa > Chordata > Mammalia > Rodentia > Ctenomyidae > Ctenomys > Ctenomys sociabilis. The sequence continues at coordinate 14,219 of PVKA01036975.1, read as the reverse complement.
CCCTGCAGGAAAAGCCCCTGTTCTATACTCGCCTCTGCTTGCTGCAAGACTCATTTCCACATTTGATCCCGATTGAGTCAATTTTACCTGAGCAACTATGCTCAGACTCTTACTGGTTGGCCATGGTTTTGTCCACCTCATAATTTCCCATTTATTCCCACCATGGACCCACTTCACTTCGTGGGTTTGCTCTATAAAAACTGTTAGAAAAGGCAGGTCCTTGGCAACCTGTTTGGGTTGCCAGTAAGTATCTCCCCCCCCCAATAAGTATATATTTTGCTGTTAACCTCCATGGTTCCTAAAATTCATTCTTTGATTTTTAGACAACATAAAGTCACATCCGGGGTATCTTTCAGGCTGGGGGTTTCTTTCCCCTATATCACTGCAGGATGTGTTGCTCTCTCTGCTTAAGAGTTGTCCTTCCGCTGACTGCTTCCAGGCAGAGCTCAGAATGGCCCTGGCCATGGACTCCCACCAAGCAGGAAGCAAGGCCTCGGTGTCTGAGGTCTGCTAAACCCACCCAGAGGCACCTTGATTTTCAGGGTGGGAATGGTGGCTTATGCTCTGGAGACCCCTCCTCCTAATCCAAGGAGATGAGTGCCTGCAGTGCCCTGCCCAGACAGATAGGGGTGCTGGGCTTCAGGAGCAGGGTCCAAACCTAGCGCTGGGCCCTTCATTTCCAGAGCTCAGCTTGCTCTTGGCAAGCTGGGGTGTTCAAATCCCATCTGCATATAGCCCTGCCTGGCGCAGCCAGCAGGAGGGCAGCTGATCAAACATGGGGAAACCAGGGCTGCAGCCCCACAGCCAGGAGGGCAGCCGGGGTGACACTGTCACAACAGTTCATCTTGGCGGTATTGATGGACTCTCAGGAGGTAACTGTCACATTTACATGGGGAGGTCAGCTCACATCTCAGCAAACCCTCTTTCTATCGTCCCTGGAATCAAAGGAAAATCGAGGCCAGGTCTTTGGGGGTCTGATGGGGAAGCCCTGCCCAGCCTCCCGATGGTCAGGACCACGGAGCAGAGGATTTCCTGTCCAGAATTTCCTGTTGGGCAAGGCTGGCAGGGCTGGTCTCCTAAGGACAAGGGAGGGGCTGCTTGGGACACAGGCGGAGACCCAGCAGCCAGCTGCACGGCATGACAGTGTTGTGTGGGAGCTTAGAGCTCAGCTGGTCTCCGTCTTCCCCCACCTAAAGCCAGCCTCTGCCCTTTAATTGCCAACAAGACAAAAGTGTTGTTAGAACTGGCCTGAGGACACCGGGCCCCTGAGGTCCTCTGGGAAGAGGAGCCAGAGGGCAAGACTCCTCCCCAAGGTGGAGGAAGGGAGCCAGACCACCCAGCCAGCTCCCTCCCCGACAGGCCCTCATCTCACCGAGGAAACAAATGTTAATGGGAAGCGCTTAAAATGGAAAGGAAGTCTATTTCTCCTTAACTGTCTCTGGCTGCACAAAATTCTGAGAAGCGATTGAAGGTAAATTGCTTGGTTTTCAATTTTAAGCTGCACTTATCCAAGCACGATCAGTCTTCCCTGATCGTGGCAGAAAATAATAAGCGCCTGACACAGGGCTGTCCTGCGCCTGATAACACGGCGGGATCGCGTCCCCTTTTCATTACAGAAAGTAGAGCCCCTTGACGCAGGTTTACTGATACGCTAAATCAGCCCTCACGTCCCTCCCTCGTCCCTCGGGGTGAATCTCCTGTGGAGGAAGCGGTCCGGGCCTGGCACTCGCTGGAAGGGGTGTCCTCATCGCGTTCAGCTTAGAGTTCAGGGGTGACGGGGTCATGCAGCAGGGGACAGCACACAGAGGGCGGGGTCTGGGGCAGCTACGCTGCGCAGGGCGTGAGAGTCTTAAGGCCCCGGATCTGCCAGGCCTCGTTCAAAGGTTGGCTGCGTGCCATGACCTTGGGCACACCAAGCTCTCCAGGTCTCTACCTGTGGGTGCTGAGGCCGCGAGGACGGGACAGGGGCGGCCAGGCCTTGTACCTTTCCTGGCTGAGAAGACCAGAGGATCCTGGCCAGCACAGCCCCAGATGAGCAGGGGCGGAGCTGTTCTGTGGGGTCCCGCCTCCAAGGGAGGGGCTTCCCAACCTTCTTGGCAACTGGGCAGCACCGCGGTCACTGGTAGGAAGGAATGAACCCCAGAGACAGGCGACAACGGGGTATCAGGGATCTGTCCTCCCGAAGCTGCCTGTATCCGGCTCGAGGGAGGAGGAATTGGGGACGCTTTCTTTTCCTTTCCCAGAGAAAACACTGCTAATCTCTGAGCCTGACCTTCCATCCTGCTCCCTCTGAGGGCCTCTGCCCTGTGACACTTGGGGGCTAGGTGCCCCAAAACCCTTTTGGCCACGGATGTGCAGACCCAGAGCCAGGGTAGCTGGTGGAGAGAGGACCTGGCCGAGCTGAGAGCAAGGGCCCTGTGCCTCCCACAGGCCGAGGTCCTCAGCTCCACTTAATATGAAGATAAATGGCTCTGAAAGGCGCGCTCCCCTCAACCATGTAAGCAAGCGCGGCAGCCGAGTAAGTAACGTTAGGGCTGACACGGGGAAGCTGTGAGGTATTACTCACCCTGATAAGTTTAATGTATAATTTAGAAACATATCATCAAAATGGGAAAAAAGGGAAGAACCTCTTAAATAACTCAGGAGATATTCCGCGCCAAGATTGTGGGCCGTGGGAGTTGGGGTGTGCTGTGTACTGGCAGGCAGATGTGGTGCCCCACACTTGCAATAATGGGGTTCTGGTGGATCCCTGTGCAGTGCAACCTGGGAAGGGGAGACCTAGGCTTTCCAGAAGCGGGCGGCTGCGGGTAGGGTGGGCCACCTTCTGCAAGGCAGGCTAGGTGGGTGGCTGGCCTGCTCAGTGGGGCCAGGGACACTGACCACAGTCTCTGGTGTCCTTTCAGTACCTGCCCTGACCCAGCTAGGGGGGCTTTTCGCTCCTACCTGGCCAGGTGGTATGGGGCCAGGGGAGCAAACAGTGTCCTGGGGACATTTATGTTCTCCTCTGGGGAGCTGGTGGGTGCAGGTGATATACAGAGCAGGCCACACAGTGGGGCAGGGCCTCACAGAAACCTTCCCTGACAGATCTGAACCATTTGTGGTAAAAAAAAAAAAAAAAGCTTGGGTGTCGTCACCTCTGGGGAAGGAGGGAGCCCCAGTCCAGGTCTCTGTTCCACCAGGTACCCAGGGGGCCTGGCCTAGCTCAGAGCCTCTCTGAGCCCAGTGCTGTCTCTGTCTGTTTGGGGAAGTGGGGCATCCTCCCTGTTGGGTCCATTGGAGGTCTTCAGGCAGCTGGTCCTGATCCTTGGCTCTTCTGCTTAACACAGCTTCTGATTCTGTGGCGGGGCCTTGGGATGCAACCCTGGGAAGGGGCTGTCCGAGCTCGGGGCCCAGGTAGCTAAGGGGTGGAATAGGCAGGACCCTGACTAGAAAGGGACTCCCTCCCCATTCCATCAAACACCTTCCAGCCCCTCGTACTCACTGGTCCCCAGAATCTTGTCTTCCTAGGAGTGGGCTAGCCTCTGGCTGCCCTTGCTGTGAGAACAGAGGAGCCGCCCCCACCCCGTGGTCCTGAGGGCACAGATGGACCCTCAGCCCAGGCTGGCTGGCAGCCAGAGCCTAGCTGAGAACCTAGAGACAGGGCTGTCACCAAATCCAGCTCTAGGATCATCGTCATGTAGGAACAGGGTTGGCAGGGGTTCGAAGGCACAAAGGCCCTGGGGCTGGAAGCTGGGGAGGATGGAGAAGGGGAGGAGCTGTCTGCGGCTCGCCATTGGCAGCCTCCCTTTCTCCAGTGGGTGAGTCTCCTCCCAGGAGGACACAGGAGCCAGCCATGCACCTACTTCTGGACCTTTCCTTTTTGTCTCTCAGCCAGTGCCATCTCATGTCCACAGCCATCCTGTCACTCCCAGGGAGCCCCAAAGCCTCAGGCTGGGGCCATCAGTCCCTCATCACCGCTGTCACTGGAGATGTGTGGCCTGCCCTCCTGGCCCCTCTCTCCAACAGGATCTTTCCACGTGCTCCTCTCGCCATCGAGATGGCCTCTCCTGCGATAGCTTCACAGCCCTCTTCCACCCCATGCTCAGGACGTCCTTTCTGCAGCCAGGTCCCCTCACGGCTACTCTGCCTAAAATCTCCCCCTCTTTTCCCCTCCCTCGGTTCTGTTGCAGTTACAGCATTTATCATGATCTGAAATTATATTACAGGCCCACAATCCAATTCCAAAATCCATAAAGCTCTGAAAACCAAAAGCTTTTTCATAACTCATCGGGTGGCAAAACGTGACCTGAACGAATGCAAGGCTATTTATAGTCCTGGTTCATCTCCCTGTGTGTGAATATTCATACGTTTTGCTGCAGAAATATTAATGTGCTTGATTACAGGGTGCTGCTCCACACCCCGCTGGGGACGTCACATAAAATATGGTCCCCGCGCTGTATGAAGTTTATAAAATGCAAACTCTGAAGTCTCCAAACCTTGGCACTGCAGGCATCACGGGCCTGGGAACATCTGCCCCGGGGAGCTTCAACAAGGGGCTGGGGAGCTCTCTCCACTCCTTATCTATGTATGCGGATGGCCCGGGCCGCTTGCTGCTGTGTCCCCAGCCCCGTCGCAGGCACCTGTTGCCCACGCGACTCTCTCCTCTGTCCCCTGCCTGCCCAGCCCCCCGGGCTTGCCCGTGGTCACCGTCCTGTCCCGTCTGAGCACAGTCCCGCCGTGCCAGCCCCTCCGTTGGTGCCCGGCCGCCCTCGACCTCTGGTATCTCCCTCAGTTTCCGGCCTCCGCCTGCCTCCTGTGAGAACTGCACCAGGTCTGTGTGTGGCCACAGAGCCCTGACCCTGTTTGTGCTGTCGGCTCCTTTTGGTCCTCTGACCTGCTGTCCCGTGGTTCTAGACCCTGCTTGTTTGTTGGGATTGGAGTCGAGCCGATCTCCCCGCTTCTGCCCACCACCCTCTGGGTAGAGCCTGTAGTGCTCAGGGAGACGGCTTGTTGACCACACATCACTTGCGAGATGCCGCAGGCTTCTGCAAGCTGAGCTGTGGGGCTGGGCCAGGGAGCAGAAATCCCCCAGTGCCTCTGGAGGCTTGTTCCTGCCAGCCTGAGGAGCTGGTGGCCCTGCCTGCCCGCAGTCCTCCTGGCACCAGCCAGCTCAGCCACATCCCCTGATTTCTGGCATTGGGCCTGGCCCTTGTTTCTGTACTTTCTCTAAATTAAAAACCCATTGCTACCCCTTCCTAGGTAAAAAGAGTAAATTTTCCATTTGAGTGCGTGGGAGGGCATCCCCAGGGAACAGAGTAATGAAGCTTCTAGTGCTAGTTGCAAAACAAATAGATAGATCAATATTTCAATTTTCTCCATGTGTGAGAACGGCCACCATTGCTTAGCAGTCCTGAGGACTTCACTGTGGGTCCCTCTGAGGCAGCCGCCAATGCCCAGAGGTCTTCGGGGTCTGCATCGTGTCCCTGGAAGCCCAGAGCCCAGAGAAGAGGGGGAGACCTTGGGGACAAGGGGACAGCCAGAGCCCATGGGCACCAGTAGGGGGCTGGAGCTGGTTCTCATGGCCCAGGCCTAGGGCTCGGACCTCGGGCCCTGGAGCAGGGGTGCCTGCCTTCCACAGGCTCACAGCCCGGGCTCCCCGTGGCAAGCTCCTGTCCTCCATGGCTCCCAGCACCCTCGGCACGGCAACATCTGGTGTGTTGGCAGAGTCCTGAGAGCTACATGCTTCTCTGTGTACACAGGAACCTGGCCAGGTGACACAGATGTCACACAGCTGGGCACAGTGTTCCATTGCATTGTGTGGAACACCTGGGTTTGGGGCTCCAAGGTGCAGACCCCCAGAGGCATGGAGCCAAGTCCAGGCTGCACTCCGACCAGCAGGCCGACACAGCCAGAGCAAGCCTGTGCACATTTTCCATGGTCCTTGGCCTGGGTCAGCCCTCAGGCCACGATTGTCCCACCACAAATGAAGAGCGCTAGCCTGAGCTGACCTGGGAGCCAACAGCAGAGCTGCCAGGAGTTCTGTCCCTGTCCTTGAAGGCCGGTGCCTGGGTGCAAGGCTGCTGGAGACTGGAGAGCCCTGATCCCTGAGGCTGGCCTCTGAAGTGCCCCCGACAGCCTCCCAGGACAGGGACAATCTGTGGCCCAGGGCACTTAGCTCTCAGCTCCACGCAGTCCCAGAGCAGAGGCCAGGAAGTGGCATTTGTGCCACCTGAATGTGACCGGATGTGGGCCAGCAGAACCAAGCATGTAGACCTCCCTCCCACAGCGTGTGTCACTCCGGTGAGGCTCGGATCTCAAGGACTGGGCCAGTGACTAAGAAGTTTGTGTTTTCTGGGCCTCTCGAGTGTCTGGTGCCTTATTAAATGAACGGTGGAATGAAACCAACTGGACTAAAATCTTGTCTGGCCTCTGAAGGACCTCAGGGATTCCTGCTCTGACATCACACTTCCTGGCCTCTCTAGGGGGTGATAAACACAGCACCTCCTTCCAGGCCCGTCTTGAGGGTCCCAAGACTTCACAGTGCCCCCTACCCTGTGTCTCCCACTGGTGGCTGAGGCCGCTGTGCTCCATTCCAGGTCCTTTCCAGTGCCCTCTCCTGGCTGATGTGAGATTGCTGGGCTGGATTAGGGGTGCCAACCGCTCCACGGCACCCAGACTCAGGCCAAATGTGGGGCCCACCCGGGGGGCTTAAGAACTGTGGGCAGTCAGGTGCATCTGAGAACACCCGATCCCCCCAGGCAAGCCTCTCTCGATTCTTCCTTTGGCCACTGTGCCGGCCACAGTCCTGGTCTTGTCTGGCCTTGGGATGCCTGAGGACAGCCCTTCTTGCCTGCCACCCTCTGGTATCCCCTAGGCTTCTGTGCTCCTGGGAGCTGTGGTTGTGCTGACAGCTCCAAGGAGAAGGTTCCAGTGTCCTTGTCATGGATTCCTGGGGTGTGGCCATCCATTATTTTGGAGACGAGAGAGACATGGATGGCGTATCTGTCCCGGGGCCCTGTCCTTGAGGGCCGAGAGCAGTGAGGGCTGTCTCCCTAGCTGGAGTGGTGGCATTCGGCCTTGATACCGCCTGATCCAGCCTGAAGACAAGGACCCTTCCCAGGACAGGTGGGCTCTGTTCTCCCTGCCCTGAGTCCTGGGGCCACAGGGCCTAGGTTTCCTCCTCGCGGAATGGAAGCTCTGTGGGACTGCTGCTGCCCCTTGACCCTTCCCTGACAGGCCTGGGAGCAGTAAGACATCTGAGGTGGCCCCCAGATTCCTTTCTTAAACTTTCCGGGTCCTCTAGATGCCAAGGTTCCCAGGCACAGGGGTTTGGGAAGCACACACGCAGTCTGCTCTGGGGGCTCCCCACGTGCTGGTGGTGTGGGAGATTCACCCCATCCAGTCAGATTCGGCCTGCTCCCCCCACTCACATAACCGTGGTGGGCTCCCATGCCCGGGAGGCAGCAAATGACAGGACTTGAAATACAGCTCTGCAAGCGATGCTCTAGAACAGAGGCTGGTGACCAACAGCATGCCAAACACGCGCTGCCTCCTATTTTTGCAAATAAAGTTTTATTGGCACTCAGCCAGATGATTCATTGACATATTGTTTGTGACGGCTTTCTGGCTACAACAGCGAAGTGCTTTTGTTTGTTTGTCTTTTGCAGTGCTGGGATGGAGCCCAGAGCATCTCGCACGTGAGGCAAGCTCTCTCCTGCTGATGACCGGCCTGCAGCAGTTGCAGTAGGGACCACAGCAGAACACATTGGCATCTGCTCCCTTAAGAAAAGATGTGCCAACTTTTGCTTCAGGCTGAGCACCAGGGATAACTTTTTTAAAAAGCTCAGCCTTGCAGCGGCCAAGGGATGTGAGTAGCATTTGCAGGTAGGAGGAAACCAATGCTGAAAAGAAGAGCTTGTTCTATGATCCCCCCTCCCCCATCCTTGGGGCCCACCCTTCTGCACAGGCATCAGCGGGGCTGGCGCAGAGGCCACGCTGGTGCAATCCTCACTGCAACCATTAGGCGGCGCCATGGTCTGCGTCGGTGACAAGGAGCAGAGCCCGGATTGCTTCCAGCCCACGCAGGCTGGTGAGGGCCCAGCGAGCTGGGGGAGGCTCGGGCGGGCGTCTTCTCTAAGGTCCCGGATCTTTAACAAGGAGCCTCAGCCGGGAGCACTTCTGAGCCCACCACCGTGACGCGCCCAGCTCCACACACCCGACGTTTTTCAGGAGCTCACAGGACACCCCCCCCCACACACACACACACACTCAGCTAACTGCACGGCTGCCCAGCCCAGGGAGAGGACAGTGCAGCCTCGCGCGTCCTTTCCACTGGCACCAGCCTCTTCTGCCGCGCCCCCAGCGTCTCTGACCCTGTCCTCCCTGGGCCGCTGTCAGAGCCACGCAGACCCATCTGCAGCGTGCGGCCTGTGCAGCTGACAACCCCTCACCCCCGCCCCCTGCGCGGGCACTGGCAGAGCGCCCCTCGCTGCCGCACACCTCTCTGAGCAGCGGGTTCCCGGCACCACACGCCTTCCCACGGATCCTCCTCCGAGGCTCTCTAGCGCTGCTTGCCTGGCTGCAGTGCCTGCTGCCACTGGCTCTCAGCCACTGGGGCCACTGCTGCAGCACAGCCCAGGCCGGGGCTCGCGAGCCACAGCCCTGCATGGGGAAGTCCAAGACCCTGGCAGATTCAGTGTTTACGGAGGACCCTAGTCCTGGTTCACAGACAGCCGTGTCCTTGCTGTGTCTACACAGCAGAGGGAAACGAGTCTCTCGGGCCACTGTTAAAAGGGTCATGCATGCTTGTAATCCCAGTACTCGGGAGGCTGAGGCAGGAGGATTGTTGTGAGTTCGAGACCAGCCTGAGCTACAAAGTGAGCTTGAGGCCAGCCTGAACTGCATAGCGAGACCCTGTCTCAAAAAGACAAAAAAAAAAAAAAAAAAAAAAAAAAAAAAAAAAAAAAAAAAAAA
>PVKA01036974.1:0-21361 GCA_004027165.1 Ctenomys sociabilis | reverse complement strand
AAAATTAAAAAAAAAAAAAAAAAACACTTGCAAGCCTTGGTCTGTGGAGCGGGCCCCGCCCCCAGGCATGCTGAGATGGCAATTGAAACCGCATGGCATGGTGATGCATGCCTGCAATCCAAACTCATGGGAGACTGTAAACAGGCAGACCACTATGAGTCTGATCTAGTCATGAGACCCTGAACACCCTGTAGATCCTTCCCTAAAAAAATGCAAAAATATACGAAGCAAGAAAGAAAGAACTCTTTTCCATGCAATGTCTCTAAGAATGTATGAATTAACTTTTTACTTTTCTCTCTTTTAGCTCATATTCCAAATTGTTTACTCAGAACACTTTAGAGCTGTAACTTAATTTTGTTTATATTTTGAATTTTCATTGTTTTAAAATGTTTTTATAATTTTCATGGCTGTATGTTCTCAGTGCTTTGGAAAAAGTTGAAGTGAAATTTTATATTATCTATCACCTTTTAACTTATGTTGAATTTTCTGTTCCTGCTTACTTTTCTGTTGTATTTTGATGAATTTATAAGGAAAAAAATCATAATGATAATGATTTTTACAAAGGAAAACTCCTCACTTACTTTTCTACATTCTGGAATTTCACTTGGACCATCCCCACTATATCCCTGGAATTTTCCTTGCCATGATAAGTCCTCAAGTCACCAAGTACAGCAGCAAAGCTCATCTCCCCCTGGACTCTGCTCCATGTGATTCTATTGACACTTTCTCCTTGGCATTACCTCCTATATTTTATTGGATTACAATCTTTTGTTGCTACTTTTTAATATTTCTGCATCTTCTATCAAGGTATTTTCTTAGACTGTTCTGTCCATTCATATATCAATATTCTCATATCTTTTTTCTGTAAGTCCTCAACCATTTCCATAGTTTTAAATGTGACCTACTTATGCCTAGATTCATCTTCTGACCACTTTTCTTTCTAAACCTGCTGCACATAGTATAAATGTGTTGTATAACTTACAAAGGCATTATTTCCAAAATAAATATGAAATTCTCTCCTCATGTTCAGATTTACTTTTTAACTTCATAGTACATTTACTCAATTACATTCTGTGGGACTCTTCTGGATACATTGTTCTCTTACATCTATCATAGGCCAAAATTCTAAAAGCCTTACAAGTCTAACATCCAAATATACTGGTTTCTCCTTTTGCAATTTTTACTGCTACCATTGCATTCTAAGTAATATCTCTTACATTGACTAACATAAATGTGTTCTGGTTGGACTGGTGATTGCCTTTGTTCATTCTTGTTAATTCATTGTCAATATAGCAAACAATTTTAAAGTGCAATTTAATTATATAAGTTCCATATTTCGATTCCTCCCAAGTTTTTCATTCTTCTTAGCACAAATCTAAAATCTTTACTTATGCCTACAGTGATCCATGTCTGATCATGCATCTAATATATCAATCATGTATTATGTCTCCTTGTAGTTTTGATACAGGGAGAAAAACGATACAGGGAACCTCCAAATGACATAGGAAAAAAACGATCTCTGGACCTGACCTGTACGAGTTCATGTTCTCTAAAACTGAAGAATGAATTTTAGGAACAGACGGAGGTTATGAGCAGAATAGATTTATTGAGGGAAAGAAGGCTCCTGTCTGAGAGAGGGACAAGAGGGAGGCCCCAAATGGGTAGTTCCCCTAGAAGCTGTCTCTTCCAGGAACTTTTATAGAGGAAAACCATGTGGTGAGGTGGGTCTAAGGTGGTAAAGACTTGCTTAGGTGGACAAGAGATGGGACAAAACTATATTCAACCAATGTGATTACAAGCACCATTGTTCAGGTAAAATTGATTAAATCCAGTACCAAATGGGAAAGCCAGTCACATAGCAAGCAGGCATGAAAATGGGACAGGGTCTCTTCCTGTTGGGGGTTGGGCTAGTGACTCAATAGAGCTTTTTCAAGGTGATTGATACCTATTTAAAATATCAGTCCTTGATGTCTATCCCTAGGGAAGTATGTAGCTGTTTTTCCTCTTTTTGTCTTGGTCTTGAGGTTAAGCCCATAGGGAATATCTGTCTCTTCCAAGTTGCAAAGTCACCTTGCCTGTCTGCCATCTTGTCTCCTTGAGGGTCTGGACCTGTCGGACTGCCTAGAATATTTTCATCCAACTCAGCTACCTACAACAGCTTTATTCATTTCCATGTTGACATTTTAATTTCCTGACTATGATGATATTCTTCCACATCTGTGATATCCATGTGATTCCTTTCCTAAAACGCTTGTCTCAATTCACTCTTCCGGAATTTGTTTAGTATTCTTTCACTCACCTAAGTGGAACCCTCTTCATAAAGGTCTCCTCTGAAACTTTAATTCAAATTAGAGTCCCTAAATGCAATCTGAATGTGGATTTCATAACATTTTTCAAAATTAATAATTTATCTTTATAACTTTGATGTGGGGTTCCACCATACCTGCTCTGCTGAGCTCTGTATTTCCATCATGTACCTAAGTTCTTGGCCAGCAATAACAAAACAGCAAATATTTCATGAGTGGATGTGTGAATTCATGGGTTGAATAGTTTTTGAATAATTAATTGAGTGAATGACAGTGTACTTGAGATAGGTTCTACTTGCAAGAAATTTTAAATGGTACATATTGATGAATCTCTGATCCATACACTAAATATTCATAAGAAATTAAGATACAATAGACTATAATGAAACATGAGAAGTTTAAAAACTCTAATACCAAATGTTTACCTTCAGACATATCAGAGCCTACTATTTTCAGTAGGTTAATTTTTATGAAAAGAGTTGTTTTTAGTTCATCTTTTTATTATTATTATTATTATTATTATTAGTTTTTTGGGTAGAACCAGGGATTGAACTCAGGCCCTTGAGCTTGCCAGGGAAGCACTTATCCCACTGAGCCATCTCTCCAGCTCTGTCTTCATTTTTAATTGCTGCTATTGTAGATGGAAGAAATGCCTTGGAACTGAGCTACATACAAGCCATTTTTAATTCTTTTCTTTTGTTATTTTTGAAATGGAGTCTACTAAATCAGAAAATTTCCCAAGCTGGTCTATAACTTGGCATCATCTTTCCTAATCCTCCTAAGATACTGGCATTGCATGTGGGTTTCACCATTCCACCTTAAAAAAGATTTTCTACAATTAAATACCCCACAAACATATCCCTATTCATTCTTTATGGTTTTTAAGATTTACATAATTGAAGTCTAAGAAATATTTTTAATGGGTAAAATTATCTATGACCAAATACTAATTTTTTCCTGTGTATTATATAATGATTGCATCTTTAAATATATTCTGAACCTGAACGTGAAAGCAGTAATTATTGGTTGAGAGCCAGGAATTCAAAATGAACATAAAAATTTTTTGCAAAATGCTGCTCAGGTCCTCTAAAATTTCCAATGATATATACAATAACATTTAGACAGAAATAGCACATTTTTATTAGGCTAACTATTCCTATGAGCTACATAGGGCAATATTAAAAAACACAAAAAAAATATTTAATCTTTGTTGAAATTTTATTCTGTCCAAATTTTATGGTATCTTATTTCATTGTTTCCCAACACAGTTTGAAAAGAATAAGATCACAGCATCTCTCTGATGGATGAATTTAGGAAGACTAGGGAGATGAAGTATTCTACAAATATGCATCAAAGGTGACTGTGGTCAAGTAAAACTAACAAGGCACAAGTTGTTTTTTTGAAGGAAAAAAAGAAAAAGAAGTTGAATCCGTAATCCTTACCTATAAATGTATTTTCAAGCTCTACATAATCGTAAATTAATATACATTCATAAAAAATGGTCATTCCTATAATGTGCATATATTTTATTGTGATAACACAAATGTTATCTTTCTTAAAATATATTAATAAGATATTTACATTCTTCAGAAAAATAGTGATGATACAAATAATAATATTATCTGAGAGTTGTACTGTAAATGAAATCTTCCGATTTATATGGTCTTGTTAGACCATATAAAGGACCATGTCAGCTGCTATTTGACAAGTGAAGACCCTCAGCCTAGTTAGGATCCTCACCCTTACTCCAAGGCTCACTTCCTTTTAGCCCAGAGCCCAGGCCAAAACTACAGAACAGGTCCACCTGTCTTTGACCTGGGCAAAAACCCATAGAAACTGCTTTGTTAAAGTTGAAAGTCTCCCACAGACTTAGCGCTGCCAAGATTAGCTCTCCCTCAGCTGTTCTAGGCTGCAAACACCCTTCCCACAAAACCCCTTAAAAGCCCTGTGCTTTGCCTTGCTCACTGCTGTCCTGGTCCATTCGACAGCCAGCCCACTTACTTCTACCGCAATAAATCTTCTCATGTCAGAATGCCTGGTCCAGTCAATTGTGTGTATTTGTACCTGATACTATCTTAGCAAATTCAGAAATTGTGTCAGTGAGCTTTGATTGTCCACTAGGCTAAATGAAGAGACTCCTCCAAAGATGACTGCATTTTGTCAATAGATTAACTTGTCAGTGAGGTCATAGCTGAACATGCTATTAAGAAGTGGCCTAGCTGAAGGAAGTGTGTCATGGGGTCTTGATCTTGGGGACTTTAGTGAGGCCTATTCTAGGGCTCTTTACCTGGTATCTGCTGCTGGGATTACAGACCTATGAATATTCTATTGCTACAATATTGTCAAACTAAAAAGAAAACATAATCCACTATGCCAGGGATAAAGTGAATTTTACTTAAACATCACATTTTATACAATTGCCAGGCAGCACATATTTTTAACTAGTAAAAAGGAATTGCAGAAAGTGTACCACTTAATTTAAAGCTATTTTGATATACAAATTATCTATGCGCTTTCATATTCTTGTCTGTATCTTTATATATGTTAGAACTCCTAACACATAATTTAAAACTATTTTAACACATAAATTATCTGTATGCTTCCATATTCTTGTCTTTCTATATATGTCAGAACTCCACTAAAATTAAAGGATGATATCATGCATGCATTTTCTCCTGACCGGAATTATCTACTTGCTTTTCTATCCCCTGAAATTCTTTTGAGAGTTAAATTTTTAATATACATTTTCTATATATCTTCTTTTCCTTCCTTCTTTCATTCCTCCCTACCTTTTTTCCTTTCTCCTCTTTTCCTCCCTCTCTCCCTTCCACCTTCCCTCTTTTCCTTTCCACTTTCTTTATATTTTAGGTGCTTCCCACCCCAGAACAAATTTTCCTCATCTTTCCTTTGGCTTCATGCATGGTATGCAGTGACTCACTTAACAAAAACAGTACAGTGTGATCAGTTCTGTGGAGGACAATAGGCAACATGGCAGCTTTCTTCAGTTCATTGTTTCCTGGTAGCCACATACTTGGGCAACATAAAACCAACACTTAAAAATAACTCACAACTACAATATCACCATTGTGAAGTGTTTTTGTGCTTATATTCAAAACCTAGATACATAGATTTTTATCGCAAATGTCAGAATCATGAAACTCACCATTTATCAAAAGGAAAAAAGAGTGACCAGGACTCTGGACTTTCTTGAGTTGCTCTTTATAGTTGTTCCATTGACTCCTTCACGACCTTCAACGAATGGAGCTCAGCTAAGCTGACTGTAAAACAAGGATCATCGCAGTGACCTGTCTGCCCATGGAGTTACAAGACTCAATAAATCAGAGTCTACAAAGTTCTTTAAGGTTCTTGGATGAATTGTGCTATCTGAGGGTGAAATGTCAGGGTAGAAAAACTGCTTGTACCTTTTGTGCATCAGTTATTACCAAATGGGCACCGTGAAATAGTGTCACCTCACACCTGCATACATTGTTTTGACATTTTCTGAAAGAACATTGAGTTCTGCCACTGTAAAAGAGAATGTTTAATAGATTGTATTAACCTCTGAAAACTAGCTTTCCCCAGATACTCAATAACACTCTGTTGCCCTGTGATCTATGATAACATAAATAAGCCCTTTTAAAACAAATTAGAGCATCCCAAGTGTATTTTATGCATGTGTATGTTTCTGAGGTTCTGCTTACCTTTCAGAGGTGCTGTTTGTAGTTGATTAAGAGCCATGTCATCTTTACCAGCTTAATATATAAGGAAGTTGGTGTTATATTTTAAATCATCTATATTCAGAGTTGAAAATTAATTTTGCTTTGATTTTTTTAAACATCTACTGATTAAACTTAAGCAGCTAAACATCTTAGGCATTTAACTTCAATGTTGTGTCCTCCCCTATCAGAGCAAAATTGGGCATTTTCCTATACACAATAGAGGAAAAAAAGCAATTACTATCAATCAGTGACTAAGCAACAGATTGGAGTATTTAGAAAGACTCATTCATACACAGATTTGCAGCAGTGTTCAGCGTCTCTGATTAGATTCCATAGATTTTAAATTGTAGCTAATTAGGCTGTCATAGGTTCATTAATGGCTCTACTGATTCAGCACTCCCTCACCTGCATGCATATTAAAGCTCATTAGCTCCCTTGTCTAAAATACCACCTGCATTAATTGCTGCTGCTGCACTAGGACTCTTCAGCAGCTCTTCTGACAATGATTCTACCTGCTTGTAGTGCCCGTGCCCTGGGAGCTCTGCAAGGGAGCACATACATAAAGTTCATGGTGCTGCACGCATGGGGAGACTGCAGCTGTCGGAAGGGCAGTCAAGCCTGTTTTACGTTTAACAGCAGGGTATAAATAATTAGCGATGCCCGAGCTGTAGGGTTTGGGAGAGGGCACACGGAGCCCTTTCTGAGCTTCTACTCCACCACTGTTCTCTACAAAATCGGCTCCCAAGTCAACTTTGTTTTGCTTTTTGATTCTTAAAAGAGTTTCTGCATTAGGCCAGGGCTAAGCCAATGAAGAAATACTGTTTCTCTCCTTTCTTATGTTCTTTCTCCTCAGTGTGTGTGAGTGAGATGTATCATTGAGGAGAACCGTTGAATCCAGCTCAGCTTGCGGCTGCTGGAAAAAGTCACCAGAGCAGAGAAGCAGATCTGTCCGCCAGTGTTTTAAGACATCTTCCCACTTAAAGTCAAGCTAATAGGTTTGTTCCCTCATTTATTATTTTCATTTCTATTTTTATCTTTTCCATTCCCACGGAGAAGCATTTTTTTGTGATAAAAGATGTTGGATTCAAAGTAATCAATACACAGTCTCCTGAGAAAGCCAACTCATTTTAAGAAAGAAGTTCTAATAAGAATGAGCTGGAGAAAGGGTAATAATTTAGATGACAGCTAATGATAGAATTGTTTTCCAACCCTTTTGTGTGTTTTTAGACTTTTTTTTCCCCTAGTGCTAAATCATTTCATAGCAGACTGATAGTATCAGCTGTGAATTCTGTATGTATTGCTGTGTTTTCCAGACTTCTATATGCAATGACTTCCTGATTGTTTTAAGGATTATTCATGAAATTAAGAGAAAATATATTTTTTATTTATATTATGTTTATGTATCTTGAGAAATCTTCCTTTTTATCTAATTTAAATCTATAACATTCATCAGTAATCAAATTTAACATTTCATATGAATATATATGCAAAACGTCAGGTGTCCATATTTCAGGAATACAATATTTTAAGGATCACTAATATAATAGAAAACACTCCAGAAAAGTGAAACATAATTAAGTGAAAAAATAGTAATGAAAGAAAAGCTATATCCAGAAAATATTTTGTGGTTCTAAAGATGTAAGAAATGTATAATAGATATAATTTTATATATTTGATTATTTATTTCTTTTCCATTTTCTCACATCATTTCAAGGTACTTGATTTAAATAAATGCATATTAGATAAAATTAGAAATGTCATAAGTTTTGTTGTATGGGCAAATTATCTTTAGAATAAAAATACACATGTGTATCACACACCTCTGGCTAATTTTTTTGCATCATAATTATTAATTTGATAAGACAGATTTTAGCAGCCAGGGATACAGCTCAAAAATAGAGTGCCTGGGAAGCATAAGGTCTTGAGTTTGATTTCCTGCACAAAAAAAATGATAAATATTAGGTGAATTTATTAATGACTTAATTGAACTCAATACATACCAGTGCTCCCAGGTACCTCAGAGAACTTCTGTTGTTTGCTATTATGGTAGTGTCTTATCCAGGTGGTTCTTTCTCCAGCCTCCCTTCAATATATTTCTGGAACATAATTTGTAGAACCCTTGATGAACTACTCTGTAGATCTCCCAAGTTCCCTGTTCAGGTATGAAATGTAAAACCTTAGTCACTGCAATACCCAGGGACTTCCATAGCCATCTACTGAGGCAACAGCCCACCAGGCCGCGGCACTGCACAGCTTCCCCGCTGCCGGCCCCAGGGCTCCACCGTGTTTACTTCAGATAGTGACCCAGAGCAGGTGGATGAGGTCACCTGTTTCCCATCTCTCACAATTCATAGCCTTTTCACAATTGAGGCCACATGGATGAACGGCAATTTTTTCCTGCATTCCTTGCAGTTTGTCTAGTTTTCTGTGAAAGATAAATCTGATCTCAGTGTCTTCATTATACATGAAAACAAAGTATGGATAGATAAATGATGTTTGAATAAGTGGAAGAATGAAAATTAACATCCCAGGACTGAGTTTTGTTTGACTGTGTTGTGATTCTAAAATGGTAAGCAAAAGCCAACACAGTCCAGTGATACAGGCATTCCCCAGTTTACAGCAGCACAAATTAAAATGACTAAATCTTGGAAGGAGCCTATATGCTCAGCAGTAGGTGAAGAGATATTGAAAACTGGTGTTTGCACACAGTGGAATATTATTCTGCCATAAAGAACAATAAACTTGAGACCTTCATAGTAAATGGATGCAGCCTTGGAGCGTAACATTAAGTGAACTAAATCAAACCCACAAGCTTGAATATCTTAGAGTCTGTTTTATATGAGTTCCCAAAAATATTAATGAAGAAGAAAACAAGAAACAGGATGGCCAGAATATATAGATCATTTTCAAATGTGAAGGGGAACAAGAAATAGAGGGAAGTGAGGGGGAAGGAAATAAGATGGGATGAAAGAGAAAATGGTAACAGAGCTTTTGCAAATGGAAAGGGGTGATCAAGGAGGAGGAGCAGAGAGGGATGGAAAGGCTGGAGGGATAGGGGGTGAAAAAGAATTCAGATGTGTTAGGTGCATGTGCCAGCTCTCCACAATGAAAGCAATCAGGTACTGAAAGCATGTACTAATACAATAAATAAGTGAAGTGAAAGTGAACACTCATTCTTTTTTTTTTTTTTTTTGGATAATTTCATGTCAAATTCTGATTCTTCCATAGGAATACCTTATGGGCTCAAACAAAGGTCTTTTCTGTTTCATTCACTTCCCAATGTCTAGTGCTTTCGGTATCCAGATTGTTGGTGATTACCAGCTAGGACCACATAGAGTGTGGAGGTTAACTGCCCTGCAAAGCTGAGTGTAAGCCATGATGAAGAATAAGTGACAAAATTTTGTTCTGAAAATATTTATTTACAATCAATTTTTTGGTATATCTTGAAGTTAAAAATTCTTTTCAAAATTTCGGTACATGTACAATTTTCAACTTCTTTCATTTGCAAGAAGTGCTGTTTTCTGATAGGCAATGCGATTTGACAGATTTTTGACGTGACAAAATTGTTTCCATGTTATAATCTGTCTTTCATAAAATGAGAAGGGAGGGAGAACGTTTTATTCTTTAAACTGCTACTAAAACTACATTTCAGGAACAGCGGTATAGCTCAGTGGACTAAGTGCTTGCTTATGTAAGCACAGGGGCCAGGTTTCGATCCCTGGCACCACCTGCCATGTTGGCTCCGCCCCTGGGTGTGCTGAGTCAGCAGTGGAGTCTGGGTGTGGTGGCACATTCCCACAATCCCAGCACTAGGGAGACAAAAATCAGGAGGATCACTACAAGTCTGAGCTGCATGGTGAGACCCTGCACTAGACAAAAACCTTTAAAAAATTACATTGCTATGCATTTTTTTAAATCAATGAATAGCTACTACAGTAAAACATAGTACCTTGCAATCAAGTCTACAAATAATTTGGTTTGAACCACCCAAGATAGAAATGAACAAGTTCTAAGATAAAAACTCTAGAATGCTATTTTGAGTGCGAGGTAGGGTGGATCATAACATTCCTTTCACTGGAAAACAAATAGTAATAGTCATAGATGTATGATTATTTGCATTTCTTTTCTTGTTTTCATGACTTTCCTGAAACAGTGTGAATGACGTTTACCAACATTCTTAATATCTCTTCCTAAAGCAGAATCTCAAGTGCAGTATTTGAACCTTTCCTTAACATCTGATTCAACAAAAGAAAATTAAATAACCATATGTATGCCTGGGACTGCATTAGGCTTTAAGAATAAAGCTGGTAGTAATGTTGCTGTGAATTCTAGTATATATACATAATTGTTCAATCATCAGATTACAACTGTTACTGATAGATTGAATCATGTGATATTGAGATATAAAAAAGTAACAACTTGTCATATATTTTGATTGGCCCAATGTCCAATGTGATAATAGTATGGAGAGAAGAAAAAATTTAGTAAATCCTTATCATATGCTTAATTAATATTTGAACAAATACTTATTATATGATTTATGAATATAATAGTAATAAATATTAAATATAAATGGAATAAACAGAAGAGAAAGACTGTCTTTTGGAAAATATGAATAAGGTAGGCTGTATAAGATAAAACAGAGACAACTGTGTTTTCTGATATTAAGTGTTCATACGAAAAAATAAAAGATGCATTAAAGGTGTGCTAACAACAATTAATAAGGTTTTCTTGGGTGAATGCGCACATTTTGTCTTACAGTAATATTAATAGGAGACACACAAGTAAGCAGGAGGCAAACTTCCAAGAATTTAAAATATTATTTGTGTCACCAGTTAACAACCCCGGTTCCCACAACAAACGTATGAAAGAATTATAAAACACTCTCTTCAGCTGCTTGCCTTCTCTAAGGAATGTAAAATACCCTGGGACAGATAAAGCAAACCGCAGGCACCGATACTCCTGGGTGACAGTGCTCGTTCTCTTTCTCTCTTTTTATTGGCAGAACCAGGATTTGAACTCAGGCCCTTGCACTTGCCAGGGAAGTGCTTATTCCACTGAGCCATTTCCCCTAGTCCCTTTTTCTCTCCTTTTCAATGCTCATATGTTTACAGTTTTGATGGGATTTTTATATGTTTCAATATAATTTTATTTGCCATTTACTAAAAGATTAATTTTATTATTAATAAAGCTTGATAAATCAATAGTATAAAAATATTTAGTGAAAATAATGACATACAGTAGCTGAAACATCTAGTAGCTTCACCAGGTGTGACTATCCCATAAATATTAATTGATTAAACACACATTTGTTGAATAATTATTGTATTCCAGGAAGAGTGTCAGATTCATGCCTGGTCTATATTATCAAATTATTCACTGAGAAATTCAATAATCTCTGAGAAAATTCTAGTGGATGAACTTCTATAGGCATGACAGTAAGAAGCTTTACGAACAGACTTTTAGGCAGTTAATCACACAAATATATTAAATACGCACTTATCGAGTGCTTTGAAAAGAAAAAAAATGCGTTAATAAATGCTAATTCTATATGAATCTAATATTAACACTTAATAGTAGAGGTTTAAATTTTGAGGCCATGCACAGCATTAAAATAGTGTCAGTGTTTGGTTATTCTAATTCTCTATCTTGATATTTGAAGAAAATGCCATCCCATCAAAGGTCATATAATTTCAGATCTTTTTCTTAGTGAAGTTATACATTAATTGGTGATAAGTATCATGCAGTATTCAAGTTATAGAGAATTACAGTGAGATCTTAAGTACGTGGGGTGATTTTCCTGGTTGGAAATTACATTATTACGACTAGCACTTAGAATTTCAAACAGATACTATTAGATACTAGTTTATGAAAGGAAAATTGTATATACATGTAAAAAGGAATTGTTTGCTGTTATGCATCATGTTTAATATATTTATGGACAATTTTCTTCCACCTATAATACACTGATTCAACTGCCACAAATTATGAAGTGTCATCAAAATACATATTGAATATATTGAAAAAATGTTACAATAAGAGAAATAGTGACATTAATTGCTTCAACCTACTTTCCTCACACCTAACACACAAATCCAACTATTGTATCAACTTTCTGAAGCAGTTTCAGAAGTCTTCTTTCTTGATCATCTTCATAAAATACAATACAAAGCCAAGTCTTGTGCTCTGGAAAGAGTATCGTATAAAAATATTAGTGTGTCCTCATTCGCTTCAAGATAATATTCTTAAGAGCTTTGCTTCTTCCAAAATCAAAATGATGATGAAATATCAGTATTTTCAATAGATGCAGAACAGTAAAGCAGCCACAGCAGCACAACTGAAGCTAGCAGAACTTCCAGAACTGCCTCACAAAGTAGCAAGAATACTGGGACAAGTGCATCCAGAGATTGGGAAGTCTGCGGAGGATGACTGGCACTATGGTATTTGTTATAATACATTTTAAACACATTTTCTGTACTCAGTAATCACAATTTATACATAAACAAAATAGGGAACATGCATACACACAAATCTACAAATATATATGATCATTTATACATGATCCACATGCATTCTCATAATGTATGATATATATTCAAACATTTAAGAACCATACTGATTGTTTTAAATGTAGATACTCCTTGACTTCAATCGCTTCAAATTTTTAAAATTTACTGTAGCATGAGAGCAATAGGCATTTAATAGAAACTATACTATGGATGTTAATTGTCATCTTTCCCCTACGTGGTACCTTCTGAGAAAATATGCTGCAGCAGTGATCTGCGGCTCCTGGATGATCCTGAGGTCACAGAATGTCTACTCTTCGAAGTACGTATGTTGTAAGGCTTCCAGTGCAATGGTCCATGGAGTGGACACAGCTGTCAATAGTTCAGCTGGATATTTTTAACTTGTAATGTTTTTCAGGCTTCATTTTAAGTTGAGGAGAAAATGTTGAAGTAATTTGGAATAATCACTGTCTGCATTATTTACCTTTTGGACAGGAATTCTATCTGATAGTATTTCACATGAAATAACACTGAATGTACAGCAGTGGACAGTTATATTGAAGACATAGGAAAACATATGGAGAATTTGACTTCATTAACAGTGGCCCTATTGTCCCATTAATTTATTTTGTCTCATTTTTTTCTTATACCCTTTGTTGTGTGGAATATTTGTTCATCTACATACTTCTCACTCGCCTATTTTCACGAACACGGTAGGAAAGCAAAGACTCTACTATTGCTTTACTCTTACATCATCAACATCCAAATAATTATATCATATTAAATTAAACAAATCTGCTGAAAAATATGTATATATCCCCAGGCCTGCAGTGCCAGCCCTACCTCTAGATCATGCTGAGATAGCAACTTTTGAGACTGAGCTTGGTGGCACTCACCTGTAAACGCAGGTCTTGGAAGACTGCAAACAGACAAATCATGATGAGTCCAATGTAGGAGTGAGACACTGAATGCCCTGTAAACTCTTTCCTAAAAATACAAAAAAGGAAGGAAAATATGTATATAACTCAAATTATAAACCATAACAGTGACTTATCAGAACAAGAAAATTTTTGGATAATTAATCTAACTCTAGATGAGTCTATTCAATTATTTATTATATTACAAACCATTGAATCATAGATATCCCTCAAATGTTGAATAACATCCTTAATTAATTAAAATCAGGAACCTTAATTTAGACTGTTAGTTGTCTGCTTCCTCACACAGTTAAACTCAGGAAGTTTTAAAGACATGGCCCTACTTGCAAATTTTTTGTTTTGGATAGATAGAAGGATTTGGTTTTATTAATCTGATTCCACCAAGTCTCATTGAGTTTGTGATTGTCAATTACAGTGAATGCCTTTTTTAGTTCCAAACATACAAAATCTCAAATTTTGTGGAGCAGTCATTAGATAGTAACACTTAACTGTTTTGTAGGGGTTTTTTTCTGTATTTTATGTGACAAAGAGTAGAAGTATTAGATTCTGAAAGTCAAATGATTATTTCCAATTAAAACACGAAATTAATGGAATAGAAAGTAATAAACAGTTTTTAATATCTATGCTGGTTTTTTTTCAGGGGGAAATTGTGTTTCATTTTAATGTCTTATCTAGTAGTTCCTATTCTCTTTAAAATAAAACCTTTAAAAATGTTTATACTACTATTATATATATATTTATATATATAAATATAAATATATATATATATATATAAAATTTAGCAAAAGTTACAAAAGTTTACCTACAAGATTACAAAAGTTTACTTACCAGATAATATGACAGTAAAGATGATAACTACATTTAGGCTGGGGAGATAGCTCAGTAGAATAAGAGCTTGCCTGGCAAGTGCAAGTGCCTGAGTTCAATCCCTGGTTCTGTCAAAATAAAAAAAACAAAAAAGAAGACAACTGTTCCTCAGAAATAGTTTTGTTGGAATTCTACTTGATAAACAAATTATGAGTCAATATGGATACATATATAATATAAATATATAAAAATAGAAATACATAGTATTAAATTTATGATAATATATTATATAATATGTAATATGTCATTTACGTACAGAGACTGAGAAGCAACATGCCATTTGTGAAAAGAAAGGGTGCACTGAGGTAAGGAAGAAAGTTACTGCCATCTGCATGTGGATGAGACAGTGTTGCAAGAATCATTATAAACTCAAAATTGATACCGCACATTGTATACATAAATTCACATTAAATGTTGGATATAACTTTATGATGCACATATATAGTTCCTTTATGTTTACTTACATGACCAAAAGCATTGGTAACCCAAAGAACACTGAGCATATGTTGTACCCTGATCATGTGTAATACCATTCTCAACTAGCCAAAGCCAGATCTTGAAGAAACACTGGTTCTTATGCTGGAACATTAAAGTATTTTGTAAGGGAAAGAGATAAATAAATGCCCATGAAATACAGGATTTATCAAAGGGAGCCAAGTAACAGGAAACATTTCTATGTTCAGGACTGGAATAATCTGAGAAATAAAATATCAGTATAATTGGCATAAATACACACTAAGGATAACCAAAATAACCATTCATTTATTAATATAAAACTGAAAGAAAAGATAAATATAATGTAAGAAGAATAGATAAATCTCCTGCAGAGAAAAAATCCAGATATTTGCATGCACATTCCCTTCTCAAGGACTTGTAGCTCATTTCTCACTTATTTCATGCCTGCTGTAGGTATTGATTTTCTTCCACAGTGTGCAGCATGAGAATCTTGACAGTGCTACTTGTTGAGGTGACTAGAATTAGTTTCAAAAGGGACAAATTGCATTGAGAATAATTACAATTTACAAGTTTTCTCCCTGAAACCAGTAATCCTTTTTATATATTAAATTTTAACAGATTTTGTTACAGAAGTTCCTTTTTACTACAGAAAACATTAGTATGCTTACAAAATTTAGTAGACCAAAAAGTTGAGTCATACATATTCCTTTGCAATTTTCATATCTCATTTTTATAGTATTAATCCTATACATATAAAAACTTTAAGAAATTGTTTCATTTTCACAACTATCAGAGACATAACTTTTATATATATTGAGAGCTAACACTGTTAGCAAATACCAATCATCAAGATTATGTATTTTAAAAATTGGATAAATGAAGAGAAAACATGAGATGTTAATCAGGAATTAGTTATTAGCTTTATAAGATATATATATATATATATATATATATATATATATATATATATAATTATAATTAGTAACCTTCTTAAATACGCATGCCTTAAAAATAAATTTAGCAAAAAAGTGACCTACATACAACATTTAATATCATCAGTCAATTGAAAATAAGAACTATTTTAGCCACAAAAAGCATGAAAATCATCTAATAGTTTTAAACTGGAAGGCACCTGAAACAACTGATTTCTAATCCTTATTTGTCTATGAAAAAAAAATTATTTAACAGGCACAAGTTGAGAAACATATAAATATGACTGATCAGTTTTCCTCAAAAATCCAAAGATAATGAAAACAAGGAAAGTTTAATAAACTGTCTGGCTGAGAAGAACTTAAGGAGGTATGACAACTGAACATGGTGTGCTAGGACAGCATCCAGGAAGGAGAGAAATGGTATCTAAAAACCAAAATAATGTAAAAGAAACAAGGACGTTAGTTAATATCAGTCAATTCCATTGGCCATCACTTGTAATGAATACACAATAGTAGGTAAAACACTAATGATCAGAAAGTTTGGGAGAAGTGGATATTTGAGATGTTTCTCTTTTCTTTGACAGCTTGCCTATAATTCTAAGTATGTTCTAAAATAAAAGTTCTGTTAAAAACATAAGAGAAAGATGCCCCTGAAACTTACAACTTGGTAAACACCCATAGTGCATTCTCATACAAAGGAACATCATTTCACTTTCAATATGATTTCTTAATTTTTGGGAATATTATAAATCACTATACTGAATGGGTAAAAGTGATTTTCTTCAGTATAATGTCTTAAAAAAATCATAGAATGTGCAAAATCAACAAGAAAGGGAAATAATATGAAGAGTAATTCTAAGGAAATATTTTCGCTCTACAGAGCTTGGTAAATAGGTATTTACATATTAATTTAAGACTAGAATGTTTTATCTCCACATCATTTTTAAATCAGAACTACAGTTAAAGAGATTAAATTGAAGTCCTGTACATTATTCTATAGATCCTTTGTCTGTGTCATCCATATGGATGAGTCACGGCCAATGCTTGACCAGTTGTTCTCTGTGAGAGCTTGAGAGAAAGTTTTCTCTTCTTGTGACTCTCCCCAGGCACACTGTAGAACTTCAATCTCTTTCCTCTGTGGCTCCATAATCTCCTTGTTCAGAAAATTTGGAGCTCAACTGAGTTTCAAGATGTTGCAGTACGGGTTCTCCTATGTCCTGAGTCTTCTCTGACCTTGAAAGCCTAGGGCCAAAATGTTGGCTGGCCTTGTGGCTCTTCTATTTCTCCAACTCTGATTTGTGAACTTAGGTTGTTAACCATCCAGAAGAAAAGCTGATTAGTACCCTGCAGCATATGCCATTCACTTTGCCTTATCTGACGCAATTGATTTTAGTTGTTGTTGTACATTTCCTCTTGTATTTCTGCTTTTCGCTTGTACAAGACTTCAAGATAAACCCTGAGGGAACTTCACTGACCACATAAGAAACATAAAGTACATGTGTTGGTATATAAGTCTTGCTCTATCTAGGTCTTAAGCATCCAGCAGAAAAGTATAAAAATGAAGTATACATCATGGGGCCATAATATTAAGCTGAGCTGTAAATGGCTATGGTCGACAACTTCTTTGAATAACTCACTATTGTTGTGGAATGCTGGACTGTGTTGGATTGTGGTGTCGAGTTCAAGCACCTAAGTTAGTTGAATGACAATGGAGTGCCCATCTTTGACAGGTGTAGACAAAGGAAGGAGTATAGAAAGAAAAATTCATGATGTGTGTGTATGGACAGTACAGTTGGGATAGATAACGCTGTGCTTCTCCATAATCCTATGAGAGGCAAGATTTACACTAATGGTGGTTAGACAGGATATTATGTCAGCTTCTAGTACTACAGACAACCACTAGGAAAATAACAATGTAGAAAGTATTAATTATTGAATCTTTGATGTAATTCAGGTATAAAAAATAAGATACGCAAACAACTACACTCTATTTAATGATAAGAGACATATGGTATAATAATGTCTGTAAGTATAATATCATGTATGTACCTTATATGATACCAAAACATTGTGAAAACAGTTTACAATGTATTCATTTATCAAATCCATCTTGTCAAGGTATCTTAAATCTGTCTCATTGATATTTGTACTTCAATAAAACAAAAATTAAAAAATGAAATAAATAAATAAAATAAAATAAATAAAGAGATTAAATTTGTTTATCCTTTACTCATGAGTTCTTTCAATATTTTCTGTTGAAGCATCCTGTTATTCTAGGTAAGTAGAGACTTAGCATCTAGACAATGGCATCATTATAGCACTAACAAAGTGTGATATAAGGTGAAAGGAAGAGAGTAAAGAGAGGATTACTGGGGCTGGAGAGATAGCTCAGTGGTGTAAATGCTTGGCTAGGAAGCACAAGGTCTTGAGTCAAATCTCTCATTCTGCAAAGAAAAAATAAAACAAAAGAAAGAGGATTATTGCAACATAAAAGTGGTTAGCAAATGTAAACTAAAGACAATTAGGAACACTTAGCTGAGAATTTTAGCATTTTGAATACTTATACATTTTATTTTTGGCAGAATTTTCTAAAACTCATTTATTAAAGAACATTGAGGGGCTGGGGAAGATGGCTCAGTAGAATAAGCGCTTCCCTGGCACCCACAAGGGCTGAGTTCAATCCCCAGTTCTGCAAAAAAAAAAAAAAGAAAAAAAAGAACATTGACAGCTTGAGTGAAAAAATTTCAATAGCCCCTTATGGAAGAGATTAATAGTTTCTCTTCTCAAACAAATTAAACTTGATGTAGAAACATAGTCTTTAGGTCATATTAGAAGAGAAGAATTAAATACTTAGATGATAGGTCTTTCTATGTGTATGAATTTTCCCCATTTGTGCTAATTTCCTTTTAAAATTCTCTTTTAGTAAGTAAAACTCTTGGTAGAGCATATACTCTATATTTACAATACATAGCTTTCCCATGGAAACGTCGTAAATAGGTTCATGTCATGTGGATTAGAAAAAAATAGGCTGTTACACAAATAAGATCAAGGACTTTGAGTTTCAAAGTATATGAAGGTGCTCAATACATTATCATTTAATTTCAATTAAAAATACTCCAAGCTAAAGTTATTGAGACTATGTCTTCATCGTGGGGCCCCATGGTGTAATGGTCAGCACTCTGGTCTCTGAGATTATGTCTTCAGTAAGACATACACAAAAAAATGGTAGACAACAGATTTAAACACTTCTATTCTCTATCTGGATAAGACTAGAAGAGAAATGCAAGACAAATTCTTTAGCATTATATTTGATGCAAACCTAATATCTTTCCACTAAAAAATGCTATAAATGCTACCCTAATTCAATAAGCAAAGCAATATGCATGCAGGCTGTATCTTTTCTGAAGGGGTCCAATCAAAGAAGAAAATAATTTATTATTTCATATTTATTATATGAAATAAGTCTGAACTTGGGCCGGAGAGATGGCTCAATGGAATAAGTGCTTCCCTGGCAAGCTCAAGGGCCTGAGTTCAATACCCAGTACCGCCAAGAAAAAAAAAAGGAAGAAATAAGTCTGAATTTAAAAGAATATTTTTACTGAAGTTTTTAATGAGAAGTCCTTGCATAAGTTTAATATCTTAATAACTTAAAATATGTTAAGGTAATATATGTGGCTAGATCAATGGATAGATAGATAATATAGAATTATCCATAAACATTTTAAAAATCTATATTTCCTGTGTTTCTAGAAAGCAAAGATCACAGCACTATCATCAACAACAGTAAAAACTTAATTTTAACTTAGAATTGAGTGTTTCAGAGTGAAAATAAATTTACATCTTTACTGTCACTTAGGAGAAGTGGAAAGCAATTAACTTTCACAGGGCACTGACTACATGGAGTAGGCTCAACAGATACCCTGAATATTTAAATTTAAAATTATTACAGTAAAAGATAGACTATGATTCATCAACCTCAGAATATCTCCCCTTACTTTGAAAATATCTCATTATTTGTGCCACTTTCTGAATCAGATTTGAAAGTCTTCTTTCCTGAGTATGTTTAGTCATCCTATTGAAAAAAAGAAGCAAAAACAAATAGAAAAAATAAAATAAACAGAGTAACATACAACAATACATATGTTACAGATTTTCAAACCAAGGATAACTAATTTCATATATATATTTTTTTTTCTAAATAAATCAATCCAACACAGATCAGCAGTCCACAATAGAAGTAGTTTATCCACGCATGTTGTTGACTTGAGCCATTCGCAGCTCAGTATATTAATATGACTTTACTTTATATACCTCCATTTTTATATTTTTCTGCTGGATGGTTAAAACTGAGTTAAAGCAAGCAAGACCTATATAACAAAAAATGTAATTTTTGTATCAGATAAGAACAGTCGGTACACTTAGGGTTTACCCTATAACCCTGTACCTCTTTGTAGATCCCTTGTCAGTGTCAACCATGCAAATGAGTCATGGCCTGTTTACAGCCTCCCAAGAGCTGGAATTATAGGCCAGCACCACCAGGCCCAGTCTCAATTGCTGCCTCAGCATACCCTGGGGGCAGGGCGGCATGGCAGGCCAGAGGACTGCACCCTCGGCCCCTGCACCTGCTTGCAGGTGCTTTAATCTACTGAACTATTTGGTCAGCCCTGTGGTTTCTTCTATGACTCCTTCTTCTCCTCCTTTCCTCCATCCTCCTCCCCATCTTCCTCTCCTTCCTTTTCCTCCCCCTCTTCCTCCTATTTCTTTTTCTCCCATTTTAACTCAAAACTTTTACTCTTCCTTTCAGTTTGGGGAAGAGCTAGCACTCTCAAGATGACAGATGCAATTAGAAAGGTAGATAAGGACACACCATAATAATCAATGAACCTGCTTTTCCATAGTCCTGAAATTGCAGCAGAAATAACCACATTTTCATTCATTCCGTGAAAAGACACAAACAGCACTTACAGAACTGCTTTAGAAAGCTGTAAGGATGATGGTTTAA
The DNA here is from genome assembly GCA_004027165.1 of Ctenomys sociabilis. NCBI lineage: Eukaryota > Metazoa > Chordata > Mammalia > Rodentia > Ctenomyidae > Ctenomys > Ctenomys sociabilis. Next base: position 635 of record PVKA01036974.1, on the reverse strand, counting down.
GTTTTTCCACAGCAAGGGGAAGCATTCCAGTGGGAATTAATGTCAATCTTTAAGTACATTTTTTAAAATTTAACCATCCATGGTAGCTTTGATCATCCTTTGTATTCCAGAACTTATATTAATGGTATTACATATGTAATTATTTTATTCCATATATAAATAATGATAATCATTAAACTCTTTTCACAGTGAAGAAACTAAGAAAAATTAAGGCAAAATTATACAAGGTCACAAAACTGGCAAGTACAATAGTAGTGAGATATAAATTAAGACATTTGGATATCTAAATGGAAGCATCCATAAATTAATATACACTGCTGTGACAAGAACTCAGTGCACCTTTTTGAAATCAAAGAAAATTGATGAAAGATGTGTGCTAACAGTCAAATCTGAGCTTCAAAATCTAATAATTGTTATGATTCTCTTATCTCTGGAGTAGCATAAGGACCTATGAGCTTTGTTGGTAAGACAAACTCAGGCTGTGTCCCTCAGGGAATAGCCTCCATTAAACTGCAAGGCCAAACACACAAGCCAGGGATCTGAGGATGGAGTATCTACTATTGTGTAGTCACCACTGTCCTCCCTATACCTACTGAAGAAACCCATTCTTTTTTTTTTTTTTTTATTTTATTAAA
>PVKA01036973.1:0-21366 GCA_004027165.1 Ctenomys sociabilis | reverse complement strand
ACAAATGGTGCTGGAAAACATGGCTTTCTACATGCCGAAAACTAAAACTTGACCCAGCTCTATCACCATGCACTAAGTTAAAGTCAAAATGGATTAAAGATCTAAACGTTAAAACAGAAACACTCAATCTCCTGGAAGAGAAAGTAGGAGGAACTCTTGAAGACATAGGGGTAGGTAAAGAGTTCATGAACAAACATTTATTCTCACGGGAAGCTCTTGAAAGAATCAACAAATGGGATAAACACTTCTTAAAGAGCTTCTGCATGTCAAAATAAATTGTCAACAGAGTGAAAAGACAACCCACAAACTTTGAAAAAATCCTAACTAACAAGCAATCAGACAGAGGTCTACTGTCTAGAATTGCCCTGAAATTTAAAGACCCAATTCAGAAATGGGCATCTGAGATGAATACACATTTCTCAGAGGACAAAATTAAAGAAGCGAACAAATATATGAAAATATGCTCCACATGGCTAGCCATTTGTGAAATGCAAATAAAAACAACACTGAGATCTCATCTCACTCCAGAAAGAATGGCTATCATAAGGAAATCAACCAACAACAAATATTGGAGAGGTTGTGGGGAAAAGGGATCACCTCTCCACTGCTCTTTGGAATGTAGATTGGTACAACCATTGTGGAGGTCAGTATGGAGACTCCTCAAAAGAATAGGACTAGAAATCCCACTCAAGCCAGCTATCCCCCTACTAGGAATTTTCCCAAATGATTTGGATACTTTGTATCATAGAGATATATGTGTACCTATGTTTATAGCAGCACAATATGTGATAGCAAAATCTTATAAACAACCAAGATGTCCATCACATGAGGAATGGTTGAAAAAGATGTGTTATTTCTATATAATGGAGTATTACTCAGCTATTAAGAATGATAAGTTTGAAGCACTTATACTGAACTGGATGCCACTTGAACATATACTCATAAGTGAAATAAACCAGACACACATGTGTAAATATCATATAGTCTCCCTTGTATAACAAGCGAAAAGCAGAAATACAAAAGGAAATGTACAACAAGTAAAATCAATTGAGTCAGATAAGGCAAAGTGAATGGCATATGCTGCAGGTTACTAATCAGCTTTTCTTCTGGATGGTTAACAACCTAAGATCGCAAGTCAGAGTTGGAGAAATAGAAGAGTCACAAGGCCAGCCAACATTTTGGACCTAGCCTTTCAAGGTCAGCGAAGACTCAGGACATAGGAGAACCTGTACAGCAGTACCATGAAACTCAGGTGAGCTCCAAATTTTCTGAGCAAGGAGATTGTGGAGCCACAGAGGAAAGAGATTGAAGTTCTATAGTGTGCCTGGGGAGATTCACATGGAGAGAAAACTTTCTCTCAGGCTCTCACAGAGAGCAATCTGGTCAAGCATTGGCCGTGACTCATCCACATGGATGACACAGACAAAGGAACTACAGAATAATGTACAGGACTACAAGATAAACCCTGAGAGGACTTCAATGACCACATAGGAAATATGTGTCGGTTCATGTGTTGATATATAAGTTTGGATCTACCTAGGTCTTAACCATCCAGCAGAAAAGTATAAAAGTATAAAAATGAAGTATACATCGTGAGCCCATAATATTAAGCTGAGCTGTAAATGGATATGGTCGGCAATTTCTTTGAATAACTCCCTATGGTTGCAGAATGCTGGACTGTGTTGGATTGTGGTGTCGAGTTCAAGCACCTAAGGTAGTTGAATGTCAATGGAGTGCCCACTTTTGACAGGTGTAGAGAAAGGAAGGGTTGTAGAAAGAAAAAACCATGATGTGTGTGTATAGACTGTACAGTTGGGATAGATAACGCTGTGCTTGTACGTAATTCTATGAGAGGTAAGATCTGCACTAATGGTGGTTGGACAGGATATTATGTCGGCTTTTAGTGCTATGGTCATCCACTAGGTAAATAATTATTGAATTTTTATATAATTTCAGCTATAAAAAAACCTGTAAATATTATATCATGTATGCACCTTGTAGAATACCAAAACGTTATGAAAACAGTTTGCTATGTATTAATTTATCGACTCTGTGTGGTTAAGGTGTTTTGAAAGTGTCTGATTGACATTTGTATTTCAATAAAATAAAAATAAATGGAAGAAAAAAACACCACTGAGATACATCTCACTCCAGAAATAATGGCTATCTTAGAGAAATCAACTAAGAACAAATGTTGTAGAGTATGCTGGGAAAAGGGAACACTTCTCCACTGCTGGTGGGAATGTGGACTGGTACAACCATTGTGGAGATCAGTGTGGAGACTCCTCAAAAAAGTAGGACTGGAAATCCCATTCAAGCTGGCTATTCTCCTAATGGGAATTGTCCCAGAGGAACTGAAAACATCATATCATAGTGATAAAAGTGTACCTATGTTTATAGCAGCACAATTTGTGATAGTAAAATTTTGGTAAGAACCAAGATGTCCGTCACATGAGGAATGGTTGAAAAAGATGTGATATTTCTATATAGTGCTGTATTACTCAGCTATAAAGAATGATAAACTTGGAACATTTATATTGAAGTGGATGGCACTTGAACATATACTCATTTGTGAAATAATCCATTCACACATGTGCAAATATCATATTTTCTCCTTAATATAAGAACTGAGAAGAGTAAATATAAATAGAAGTGTACAACAACAACTAAATTCAATTGAGTCAGATAGGTAGGGCAAACTGAATGGCATATGTTGCAGGGTACAAATTAGCTTTTCTTATGGATGGTTAACAACCTAAATTCACAGATCATAACTGGAGAAATAGAAGAGCCACAAGGCCAGCTATCATTTTGGCCCTAGCCTATCAAGGTCAGTGAAGCCTCAGGGCATAGGAGAACCTGTACTGTAATATCATGAAACTCAGTTTTGCCCCAAATTTTCTGATCAAGGAGATTATGAAGCCATAAAGGAAAGAGTTTGATGATGTATAATGTGCCTGTGGAGAGTCACATGGAGAGAAAACTTTCTCTCAGGCTCTCACAGAGAGCAAACTGGTCAAGCATTGGCCATGGCTCATCCACATGGCTGACACAGGCAAGGGATCTACAGAGTAACGTACAGGATTACAAAATAAACCCTGAGCGGACTTCGTTGACCTCATCAAAAAAAAAAAAAAAAAAAAAAAAAGCTACATCTTTTGGTATATAGGTCTTGATCTATCTTGGTATTAACCATCCAGCAGAAAAGCAAAATATGAAGTATATAACATGGGACCATAAGTTGAGCTGTGAATGGCTATAGTCAACAACTTCTTGAGATTACTCTCTATTATTGTGGAATGCTGGACTGTGTTGGAGTCTGTCACCGAGTTCAGGCACCTAAATTGGTTTAATAACAATGGAGTACTCATCTTTGACAGGTCTAGACAAAAAAGGGTGGGGGTGTAACAAGGAAGAATCCTGATGTGTGTGTATAAACAGTACAATTAGGATAAATATGCTGTGCTTCTCCATAATTCTATGAGCAGTAAGATTTGCACTAGTAGTGGTTGGACAAGATATTATTTTGGCTTCTAGTAGTATAGACAGACACTGGGGAAATAACAAGGTAGAGGGTGTTAAATGTTGGATCTGTGATACAAATCAGCTCTAGAGAAGTAAGATAGGTATATAGCTGCACGCTCTTCATTCACTGATTAGAGACATCTGCTATAATAATGCCTGCATGTGTAATATCATGTATGCACCTTGTCCTACACTGAAACTTTATGAATATATTTTGCAATGTATTGATTTGTCGAATCTGTCCTGGTAATTTGTCTTGAACCTGTCTCATTGCTATTTTTTCTTCAGTAAAATTAATAATAATAAAAATCGTTGAAGTAATGACAATAACTAATTTACACATGTAATAATAACAAGATACTTTGTCCAGGTTACAGATGAGCTAACTGTAGTTATAAGGCCATGAAGTATCTTAGCCACAATTCATACTCTGATTAGTCTAACCCTAAGCCCAGCCCTTACAAACATTATTAAACACTGTTCCTTAGCAAATATGCCAAGGAGATCCATTTTCCTTGGTGTATCTAATCTTCAGTAGATTATCCCTTTACTGGGGAATTCCACCCATATTTTTAAGCAATATACAATCAAATATGGAACATTAATCAGAAACAATGTTGCATACCTGAAAATTATTTCAAACTAAGAACTTATAATTTTATGGAATGAGCTCTAGCTAATTAAAGATCCAGTGTTTTATCCTTAAGGATAAAATCCATTTTAATATTCAAAACTGAAATATTCATATCTTTCATGCTATAATACCCAGTGTTTATGAGAGATTTTTTCTTTCAATTTTCAAATGCGTATTGCAAAGAAGCTTTATTTGAGAGAGCCATTATTAGAAATTTGCTGCTCTTCATCTAAGACAATATGATTTTCTGTGGTCATAGATATGTCAAAGGAGATAATTTCTGAGAGTCAAATCAAGACAGTTGAAATAAATGTATCAATGACTTAACCTGAAATTTTGAACCATTAAAACATTGAGGTATTCTAGGTATGCCTACTAGATTGCTTAACAGTTGCTGAAAATATTAAAAGATTCCAGAGAGAATTGCAAACAATTGTGCTTGTGTGTGCATGCATGTATGTTTGACAATATGTACATGTCTCGGAATCAATATGTAGTATGCACGAAGTCTCTGTGCCTGTTTCTTCTAACAAGAGCTCAGATTCCACTACTGCTAGATATTCTCCTCTTAAGACATTGTTTTTCTTTTATTTTGTTATTTTTCGTACTGGGAATCACATTTATGACCTCCTGCTTGCCAAGCAGGTGCTATGCCAAAGAGCTATATTCCCAGCCCCCAAGATTTTACTTTTAAGAAATGAGAACGCTCTTTATAATGTTGAGAAATTTTTTAAATTTTTTTCTCTTTTCTTTTTTTGTGAATTTCCTATGATCAGATGTTTCACAGCTGGTTTCCAAGGAATCATTTTATTTCCACTAGAGAACAGGAAGAGATTAAGAACCATAAATGCTCCTAAATATACACTAAAGTATTTCCAGATCCACAGAATTTTGGATGTTTGAGTTATTTTCTCTGGAGAAGTAAGTCTTAAAATTATTTCCTAAATTTTAAAAGAAATTATACAGTCTATGGATAAAATAAACAAGGCTGTCCAATTCAATGGATTAACTGCAAAGCAGAATTCAGAGTTCCATAAAATCTTCGCAGTTCAGGTGCACAGCTCCATTGGCACCTTCTCCCTCAGGAATGAGGACATGGAATTTTTCACCAGGTCCTGTGCTTTTCTCATCTGTAAAGGAGACACTTAAGGCAGTTATCTCAGGAGATTCTGCTCCCTTAGAGGGGTCCAATAAAACAAACAGGATTATAAAAAAAAACTTCACAGAATTCTAACACCCTGAAATGAACAGGATTTGTTCAAGGCTAAGACAGGATTCACTGCTAAAATAAAGAACTCCCTTTGTACCACTACTTGCTTGACATCCTAAATTGTGTAAATGGGAACCACTTCTTGGGTTGGGGCCCAGCCTAGTTTTGAGCATTTCTGGTGGCTGAGATGGCGCCTCATTTAAGTTCTCTGAAAGGAAATCCCTCCTGATCTCTCCAGTTTCTTGGAAATTCTGAAACAACAGTAGTAACACTTGTGTTTCCATTTTGTGAAATTTCAGAGTTTGAGGAATGTCATACATTATGTTACCTCATGAGACTAAACTATTAACTCAATACTAGGCATCAAGAATGCAAAAATTAAAATTGTACTGCTTTATTATTAGTAGTATATAGTAGTATATAGGAGACTATAGATGGGATACTTACTAGTGTGTCAATGTTCTTAGGAATTACATAAATTTTTAAACATTATTGCATGTTTCTTACAGAAACGCTATAAAGTAGGCATTATTGCTACTTTCATTTTAAATTTGAGGAGAGTTTGTATATGATGAAATTAAGGAACTTGCTGACTAGGAGATCTGGAAATAGTTCCTAGGTTGGATTTGTTGAAAATCTAGTATTATATGGAGACAAATGTGCTCATTTAGATGACCTAAAATTTTACGCAGAGTATCATAAAAGTATCCCTAGTGAGGCATAAAAATAAAAAGTATTTAAAACAAAGATATTAGAAGATTAGAGCAATTTTAACAGGCTGCAATAATGTTTCTGGGTTCAAGTCAGTAGATAGTATCCAACTGTCTTAACAAAATTAAACTAACATCTAAGAAAACTTCATATCCGAGACCATGTAGAGAGAAACCATCAGGAAGAACACAACATATTCATAGTACCAGAGAATTTCAGCATAAGTATAAACTAGCCAGTATGGTAACTCCTAGCTGTACATTGACTTTAAGCAATTGAAATGTGGATATTAGAATAGATATGTTTAGTAAGTTTACAGTAGAAGATTTTTGAAGTCTTAGAATGAATAAAATGTAAAGTTTTTCATTAATCATTGGTTTTGATTATATGTTAGAATTATAAAGTACTAGCTATTAGGAAAATTAAACATTATTTAAATAAATTTAACTCATTTGCTTTTATTGCACTTAAGAAGGATACCGGAAAAATTAAAAATTATGCATATGTAATTGTATTTATGATTTACACTTTATTTCTTTTCTTAGGAGGATGTTCCAGGAATTGAATTCAGGACCTTGCTCTTGCCAGGCAGCTTCTTGGTCTACATCCCCAGCCCTTTGAACTTTATTTATACTCAAAAGTGTCGTATTAGAGCTTCTTTTCCTGAGCTCTTAACTAAAAACAGTTTAGATTTGTATCTGTAGTATGAATCAAGAAGCAAAGCATCACCTAGACAATTCACTCGTTTTGAGCATTTACTATATAATTTGTTCAGCAGCTAGTGAATCATCATCAATTTTTAATAATCATTATGCTAAATATAAAATTCAGGGCAGTAGTGAGATTTAATTGCTATCTGAGGTGTGTCTTACTGTATCACTCAGTATGTATTTAATGCATCCTTTTAAAATTTTAGCTCAGTTGAGTCTGATTTATCTTTCTACAATCATATATACTCTCTTCAAACTATCACCATAAGAAACTGCATTTATTAGAAGAACTCATTGTAATTTTATTTCACCTTTTCTAGAACCAATGTCTCAACCTATGAAACATTATTGTGCGTATTCTCAATACTGAAATAACTGATTTTGAAGTTTAGATTAACAGTAACAAAGCTCTCAAAGACTAACTTGCCAAAATAGGCTTGAACCTCTTTCTGCAGAATGAGCATTACTTATATGAACCCTCTTGTATTTTTATATCTGTGATTATTTGTTTTGGCAAAAAAGAAATAATCAAAGGACATATTAAACACAATAACTTTGCATGTTCTTACCAATGGGTATATTCAGTAAATCTTCAATTTTTATTTTTTTGTGTTCTGTGTTGATTATAGCTTTAAAATTTTAGAATTATAGTTCTGAGACTGAATAGTCAAAATAGTTGCTGTAATATAGAATGTACATACCAGTGCATGAGTTAATATCAATCTTAGTTTTAAATACATGTAAAGCTAACAATTTTTTTTCTAAACTTAATATTAAAAAGCTTCAGTCTCACTATTTTGTATTTGTCATATCTCAGCAACTTCTCCCATTTTTAAAAATGCCTTTAAAGTGGAGCTAATTGGAAGGTGACCTGGAAAGCTATATCATTTCTTTTTCTTCCTTACTAGTTTCAGTTGCCTTTTACCAATGTTGTATTTTATGGATTGTTAAAAAAAACAATTTCATAGGGGCTTGGGAGATGGCTCAGTAAAATAAGTACTTTCGTGGCATGTGCAATCACCTGAGTTCAATCCTGGGTTCCTCAAAAAGGAAAAAAAAACAAATTAAAAATAGAAATAGAAAAAATTTTATGAACTGGAGTGATAGCTAAGTAGAATAAGTGCTTGCCTGGCAAGCACAGGGTCTTGAGTTCCCTGGTACTGCAAAAAAAAAATTCAGGAAATCTATATTGGTTCACTTCTATGCAACTCTTTTTTTGTATTTTAGGACAGGGCCTACAGGGTCTGACTGGGTAGATTGGACTCATAATGAGCCTCCTGTTAACAGCGTCCCAGGATATGGGATTGCAGGCACACACAACCACATCCAGTCTCAATCTCAGTCTTCACATGGGTGCAGGGCATGCACAGCAGGCCTGGGGATCGAACTCCTTGCCCCTGCATCTGCATAAACAGGCCTTTTATTCTGCTGAGCTATTTGGCCAGCCCTTCTATGTACTGTTAAAGAATATTATTCTTAGTTTGAGTTAGTTGAAAACTGACTTAAAGGGAAAAAAATCTCTTACATTTAGCAAGTAATTGAGGGCAGCAATTTTGCTCTATAAGAAATTTTCCACCTTACTCAGCTCAGCTCAACACAAAAAGATAAATCTGTGGCTTACATGACAGGTGTTCATTTTCACAGAATTCCAGAGGCTTAAATCCCAAAATCAAAGTGCCAACGCTATAGTTTCTGATGTAGCTGTGCTTGGCTTGCAGTTGGCTTTCTTCTTCACATATGGGTTTATGTGTATGCACTAATGTAGAAATGCCTTTCTTCTGACTTTTCTTTCTTAAAACTACATCAGTCCATGAACAAAGGGCCTCACCCTTATGACCTCACAGCAAATCCAGTATCTATTTTAATGACTGTATCCAAATACATTCACATTGAAGGTTATTGTTTCAATATATGAATTTCAGTGGAGACACAACATAGTAACATACATCATGGATGAAAGCAACTTTAGTGCTATATGCTGTCTGTGTTATGCTAAAATATTGGCACTGCTTTTCTTTCTGCAACATTCTAGTCATACAAATAAAAATTTTGATGTACAATGCATTTTTTGTTTTGTAAGAAATGCATTTTTTATACTATAAAAGTAATGCAACATTTTCTCAGAACCATAAACATTTTGACAATAGATATTTTGGTGCAAATAATGTATAATATATAATGTATAATAATGTCGCATAATAATTTAAATGAAATTCTTCAAAGATTGTTTTATGTATGCTATCATGATATGAGATTATTAAAAGAAGTTCAATATGACTCCATAGGGACCATGTTACAAAATTAAACTGCCAATATAGCACATCTCCATAAAAATGAAAGAAACAAAACCAAAATCCAAAACAATAAAGTATTCAATGTTGAATTTAATTATAATTTCAGCTGAGGCTTCATAAGATGTAAATCCAAAAATGCTATGTATGCTCTTTTGTTTTCAAAGTAGTACTGCTGATTATTTAGAAACAAATGTAATTGTGCTTATATTTGCTTTTACATGAGTATCATACTTATTTATTAGATGTTCTAATGTTCAGGGCACTATGTTAGATGTTTTACAGGACACAGCCCCTGACCCAAAACTAATGTACCATGATATTGTCAACTCAGTGTATTTTTTTATTTTGACAGCCAAATTGAATCAAAGCACATTTGTTTAGATGGATTGTTTCACTAACATTCAGTCTAAATTACCAAATTAACTGTTATACTGTCAGTTTAGTAGCACTGTGTGAACCTAGACACAGAGAAGGCATGGCCTCTGACCTTCAGGTAATTACTTGCTATGTCACTGAAACATTTTGTTATAAGCCACATCAAATTGGTGATACTAATACTCTATATTTCTGGTTCCAGTTAAATATTCTGGGAAGGCAAGTATAATATCACACAAAATATTCAGAAATGGCTAAGTTTTGGAAGCCCAAGTCACAATACACTGCTCCAGAAGTTGAGCTATGGTAAATGGCCCTTATAGACATATTTATGAAAATAGTTTTGAGTTAAGATTCAGAAAACTTTGGAGTAAGGGTACATTCAATCATTTACTGAACTGATATATAGTGAGCACACCCTACATTTCAGCTACTACACAAATAGCAAAAGATCTCCACTTAAAAACGGAGGGCACATCTTATATAATTCACCTAATTTTTTCATCCTTGTTTCACTGAATTTAAAAATGAACATAATTTGCATACCACCCATCTCTCTATGTTATTGATACAATAGCATGAGGCAATATATGTGAACCAAAGTGCATTCTGGTTTTATGGCTAAACCCTGGAAGCACCCTAGATGTCCATCAGCTGATTAAATGCATAAAGTATTGGTCAGGGGTCAGAGAGATAGCTCAGTACTCCAAAACCTCTGCTTAGGCAAGCACACAGGGACCACAGTTGGATTCCCAGCACCACATGCTGTACCAACCCCACCTTTAGGATTGGCTGAGGCAGCCACAAAAGAAAAGAAAGAAAGAAAAAAGAAAATCAGTTTGAAAAATTTATGTCATATGCAAGAAAACTGTTGAATAACGAAAACTATAATGTCAAGTGAAATACAGTAATACACAAATACAAATGTTCCCAAACATTTCTTTAGGTGAGCAGTTCTGTTGGATAACAGAAGAATTTAGCCAAATTTAGCTTCATTAATGAACTCAACATAAGGTTCTAAACATGACCACAACCATCTTCACCCATGCACAGAAACATAGCCATCTTTCCGTGAAATGTGGAACAAATAAAATTTATGAATTAATCACACACAGAAAGTTAAATATCACACCATTTTTCCTACTTGTAAAAATCAAAATGTGAATAAATATAAAAGAAAGATCAGTGGGGTACAGTGATGGATGCCTGAAATTCCAGAACTGTAGGATTCTAAAGCAGGAGAATCAAAATTTTAGCCTCACTTGTGAAACTTATTATGATGTAGAGGCTGGCCAAATAGCTCAGCGGACTAAAGAACCTGCAAGCAGGAGCAGGGGATAGGGCTTTGATCCTGAGGCCTGCAGTGCCAGCCCTGCCCCTGGGGCCCACTGAGATGGCAATTGAGACTGGGCATGGTGGCACACACCTGTAATCCCAGCTTTTGGGAGGCTGTAAATAGGCGGATCACTGAGTCTGACCTAGTAGTGACACTCTGAACACTTTGTAGACCCTCCTTCAAATGCAAAAAGAGAAAAAGAAAAAAGAAAGAGACTTATGACTGAGTTATAATCTATCTCAAAAAATTAGAAAAAGGATGGATATTTAATACAAAACTCATGGTTCTAATCCCAAGTACCATTTTTTAAAGTAAAATAAAGTGGAGATAGTAGGACACTCAGAGCTCAGTGGCTTTGGAGATAGCAAAAGTAATAAAGGTAAGGTAGAAGGAAAAGGGTATAGGATAAAACTTGATCAATATAACTATTATTAGTTTTCAAACAATTGATCAATCTGTCAAAAAATTACACAAATTCTACATACAAGAAACAACTACTATAAGTATTTTGGTGTATTGCCTTACAGTATTTTTCTTGTTCCATTTTCTTATGCAGGGCTTTATAACTCCTTTAAAGATAACCACTAAGAAGATAACATTGTAAACTGTACTAATTATTGAAAATGTCCTATTAATCAGCTTTGAAACTGTCTCATTGATATTAGTCTCTCAATAAAATAAAAGTAAAATAGTATTTTAAGGCAAGACAACCTTTTACAAGCATTTCCTTCAGCCTTAAAAACTTCAAAAATATGATTTTGATAATTAGAAAATATAAGACTACCATAAGTTATTTAACGAAATCCTTGTCAAATATTTAAGTAGATTTTTTTTACCAATTTGAATAATGTTGTTAAGAATACCTCTGTATATCATTCATTGCTGCCAGCTCTTAATATTTTCTTAAAATATATTCTTACAAGTAGAATGCTTGTTTTTAATAAACAAATCCTTTTCAAAATCTTAGTACATAGTTTTACTTGTTTCTTTATCAATTTACATTCTCATTGCAGTTCTATGTACTACTGAGCACTGACATCAAAGACAACAAATTTGATCGTCAAAATTGACATCTTACTCTTTTGAATTGTTTGCTTATTTCTAATTACTATGAATGAGGTAGATGTAATTTCTTATGTGTATGGGCTGTTTTATCTTCTGTATTTCATCTATTTGATTTCTTACCTCATTTTATATAGAAGTACTAAAATTTTTCCCCTTTAACTGTATGAACTTTTTCTCTGTAAGGCATATAAATTCTTCATATGTGTCATATACATTCCTAATTTGTCTTCTGTCTTTTGAGTTGGCTCTGGTTCTGGATAATCAAGTGTTCATTTACTTTATGTAGAATGACTGCATTCTGTTTAGAAATTATTTTTTATGGCTTTCAGTCCAAAACGTTTCCATTCATTTCAATTATTCTATACTGAATTAATTTTATTTCATTCTCATTTGGAAATTCATATAAAATATGACAAAAGGGAAGTTCTATGTTGTTCTTCTAAACAACATAGTCTCAACATGAAAACATTGGTAAATAATAAAAATTAATTCACTGTGATAAACTGTGTAAGTGTGATACGTTAGGCACTCACAATATATTTGCAAACTAAATGGATGATTCCATCATTTTCAAAAGAAATGAGTAAAAGCATATAATTGAAGCTCAATTATTCATATAACCATGCTAATTTGTATCATTTTCTGTTGTTTGGAAGACCACAAATAGAGAAGTATTGTATTGTATTGTATTGTATTGTATTGTATTGTATTGTATTGTATTGTATTGTATTGTGTTGTGTTGTGTTGTGTTGTGTTGTGTTGTGTTGTGTTGTATTGTATTGTATTGTATTGTGTTCTGTTCTGTTCTGTTCTGTTCTGTTCTGTTCTGTTCTGTTCTGTTCTGTTCTATTCTATTCTATTCTTTACAGTTCTGGGGATCAAACTTAAGACCTAGTGCTTGAGCAGCAGGCACATAGAGAAGTATTTTAGTGAAATATTTTTGCAATAATTAAGTTAAAATTCTTTGGGGCAAGTAATCATATTCAGTAGGAAGTTTAAACGTTGGATATAAACACACAATTTAGAATAATACATGCATCAACTCTCTATTCTTATCTACAAATTTACTGAGTCTACTTCTAACATTGTATCATTTATTCTGCACAAATAGGTTAGGCATTCATAAAATGTTTATAGAAATCATTTCCAGATTTGAGAGAAATTCAATCTCAATGTCATGAATTCTTCAGATAGTTCTGAATCAATTTAAATAATATGGTTTTTAGTATAGCCATTTTGTGGAATGAAACATTTAACGATCATATACACCTTGACTGATTTTGTGTAGAGAGCAAACATCTCAACTGTGGGACATTTTTCATTTATTTTACTCATAAACCTTGAGAAAATTTAGGATCTGCTTGCTGTTTAATAGCATCAAAAATTTTCCATGATATTAACCCTGTATTCTGGATTCCTTGGCTCTGATTTCTAAAACTTAAGTGCTTTATATATCTAAAGTTGTATAGATACAGTGAAAAATTGAAGGCAGTGTCTTGAAAAATCTATCAAAAGAGGAATCATCTAGAAATAAATAGTTATAGCTCAGAAGATAGGCTCAGCAGCAATTTTTGCCTCTTTAAAGTTGGCATAAAATTATACTTAAAGGCATGAAGCAGAGTATGCTTTCCTTGTTCTCTTTAATAGAGGTATTTTTGTTAGAAACATCACACAAGAAATGTTTATAAAATAATTATGTGTTCAGCAAATGTCCATATGCTCATTGAGTATCTTCCTTTTTGGAGTAAAAATATATGTCATTCTCATGGACGAGTGCCTACATTTGCCTTCACTTCATGCAGAACAGAAAGAAAGTGTTTACTGCTCAGAAGGCAGAAAAGGGATTAATATATTATAGGTCTACAAATGGTGGATTTTAACATTTCAACAGAAGGAGCTTCAAACATTCCTTTTCTAAAAAATGAAGATTTGAGAAAGAAAAAAATGATGGATCGGTAGATACTACAGAATTTTAAGCTCATTTTGCAAGCAGTAACATTCTCTTCAATGATTTTATTGTAAGAATTTTTCTTCCCAACTTAGGAGAAGCATTATATATAATAAACTATTTTCTTATGGAAATGATCCTACTAAACTAATTTACCTGGTAGGTTAAAATGTTCAGTACATGAATGAAGCTGCTTTACTTTTCTTCATTGTTTTTTTTTTCTCAAGCAAAAGCAAATCTGACTTAAATCTATACTATATATGTTATATATATGTTAAATAGTTCAATTATAATACATTAAAACTTTAAAAATGTAATGCATAGTGCAGAAACAATGTTGGATCTAACTTAATAAAGACATGATATGAGTATAGATGCACTCCTCTATATGTATAACTGATTTTTCACATTTTTTTTATTTTCATTGTTCCAAAAGGCATGACTAACTAATGACGCTATCAATCTCATTTTATCCCTTGCATTTCACACCATGTGATACAGACAATATCCTTAGCAATTCATATTTCTTTTTCTGTTTCCAAATTTATTGTGCAGTCACAGATGATGACATATAGCTGTTTGCTTCCCACATATAATTACTGCCCACTGTGAGGCTGTATTTACAGAATCAAGAAAGCAGAGTACTATACACTTATTTAGTTAAATTAATGACATTGTCCTCTTAATTGTGGCAATTCAAGGAAGAACAAAGTGTTGGCTTCATCTAAAGCCAAAAAATAAGTGAACAAAATGTTAGAAAAACATGGGAAGAGCTCAAAACTTAGATGCCACTGGCAAGGATTATTATAAATATATGACATTTGTCATAAAAAATAAAACATCGCATCAACTGCATCTGCTGTCTGCGGTCATCAGCTGGTTATGGCTTACACTTGCTACTTTGCATTGCTACTGAAGCACCATATTCACAAAATGAATGACTGGGAACCTGGGATCCTAAATTCAGTTTTCTGGTTTTTGAAGGATATACTCTCAAGACTTCCTGAATGATGTCAGACTTACAAATGAAATATGTAGTCTCCCTACATCCTATTCAAGTGGCATATCATTGCTGCTACATGGTACCTACTTGAACACTAAGTATCTTAAGAATTCTTAAGGGCTTACTGTTAGAGGGGTACTGATTATAAAATGTTTTAAATTATTGTTTACTAATAATAGTTAGAAAACCCCATCACAATTTTATTAGATTGTTATAACTTTCAATGCAACATTTATTTTAAGATGTCAAACTTGTTCTATGTACACGATGCAGAGTGGGGCCAGGGAGAAGGCTCAGTGGAATAAGCACTTCTCTGGCTAGTGCAAGGACATGTGTTTGATCCGCAGTTCCACAAAAAAAAAAGCACAGACGAATCCTATTCACTGATTCTTCTCATAGTTTTAATACTGAATTCCACACACAGAAAAAGTGAATTCTTGTCAACATCCAAGCATAACAATGCGAAACGAAAATATATTGTGGTGATTTATATGACGTTGAATTTAGTCCTGGCTGTTCTCATTGGTAAATTTTAGTAGGGTATTTAATATTTCTGAGTAATACTTTGGTGTCTTTAAAATGGATACAATTTTATTTACCTCAAAACATTTGATGAAATTAGATGATATTAAACTATATTGCTTGGCATATACTAAATACTCAAAAAATTTCCAGCTTGTTGTGATGGCAGTAACTGTAGCAGTACTTTAATCTCATGAAAATATGGAAATCGATCTGAGGGAGTCTTAGTGGCTTACATTTTATAGAACAGAATATGGTAGCAATGATAATGCTACTGATGTTATAAGAGGAAAATACAATTTGTTTCTTTCTTTTTCTCCCTCTATCACTTCTTGCATATGAATGACATACTAAGACATGAATGATCCTTTAGATGACTCCTGCCTTCAGGTAACTCCAACCTTCAGCTCTCAAATTTACCATGCTGACACTTAATTGACCAGAAATGAGTTAGGCTCCCTACATCCTATTGAAATGGCAACTTCATAAGCAACATCAATGTTGTATTTTTTAAAGTTTATTAGTAAGTGTGTAGTACGTAATATTTGCATACCTTGTGGGAATTTGCTACATGTACATAACACATCTTAATTCTTTTTTCATCTCCTTTCCCTTCACTTCCCCTCCCCTATCCCTTGGTCATTTTACATTTTTTAAAACATATCTGCAAAGACACTGTGTTTCCATTTCTTTAGTGCACTTGCTGCATATGCATAACATCTCCTAATGTTTTTGTCCTTATCCCTCCCTCCCCTATCCCTCCATCACTTGGATACCCTTTCCTTTGGAGAACTATCTCCTTACTTCCTATTGTCTCATTTTTATCATTACTTTTATTCTGTTTCTCCTATAAGAGAAATAATGTGACATTTGAAATTCTGTAAATAGTTTATTTCACTTAACATTATGGTTTCATGGTACAGTTATTTTAAAACCATATGACTATTTGTTTCTTCATTTTAAAAATAGCAACAACTAAGTGTATACGCTTTAAAAGACATGGAAACTAGTTGCCAAAATTTGATAGTAATGTTGCTTCCTTTGCAGACTGTGGTATAAATCACTACCATTACCACAGCGCATATTTTCCCATACACATGTAATTTATAAATCAGTTTCTTAACCATAAACTCATTTGAGATGCCTTTGATAACTCTAAAGATAGGTATGGGAAGGGGATCTAGAGATAAGGAAGACCTGAAGGTGGGAGGAGAAATGGAAATGACTAAGACATGATATGCATATGTATGTATCAATTCCCAAAGATAAACCTAATTATTGAGTGTCACAAACATGAAAGTCAGAGGTCAGTTAATTTATATCAATTTAAGTAATGACCAATTGCATCAAACTTGAATTCTGAGTATTCATCTCTATTATGTATGCACAGGATTTTCTGAGGTTTAGGTGTCATATTTGGTGAACATTTTTGAGGACCCACTTTAATTCTACTCTGAAGACAATTGTTGACACTGCATTGCATTTGGAATATAATAACTTTTTCTCATCAAATAGTTAATAATCTGGAAAGAGTGGGAGCTACAAACACTACATAAAAGGCAAAGTTAGCAAAGAAAAGACAATTGTACAACAAAAGCAGCAATAAGAAATACTGTCCTTGCAAAACAAAATCACTCAAGAAATAACAGTAATAGGGCTGTTACATGCTTGGGATAACTTTCCAGCATGGCCAAAGTTGCTTATAGCAGATTATAGGTCAAAGGATGAAGTACTAGAAAATGAATTTTCATTATTTTCATCCCTCCACAATAGGAACATTGTATTTGGGGCTATTCTGAATGGAAAACAAATGGCCACATGAAGAAATAAACTGTGATTTCATGTTGGGTATACTAAATAAAATAGTTTGGGAAACTGGACAGTTGAAAAGACATGAAGGGCAAACAAATAATAACTTCTCTAAATCCATTAATATACTAAGAACGTACATAACAATGTATAATATATTTCAAATGTGAACGACTGTGTCACTTCTTTCTCCTCTCGCTATTTGTCCTTGGGCATTTTTAATGCAAAGAAACAGAATGAAAGTAGCTAAAATTTATTGAGCACTAACTGTGAACCAACTGTTACAGTAAGGGATTTTACATGCATTTTAAAGCAAAATTCAACCCTTATAACAATGCTTTCATGTGTATACAGCTTTCATTTTCATCTTGCAGATGTAGAAATGGGAGCATGAAGAAGTTGAAAATGTGTGGTCAAAGTCAGACGTGGCCAAGGTCAGACTGCCCTTAGTAATGCAGAAGGCAATGATAGAACCCAGGTAATGTGTCTTTAAAGAGAAATCTACTAATACTACCCTATGCTGTATCATGTACTTAGTCATGTATTAATATCATTAGGGGACCTGAAGAAAGAGATTAATTTTTCTTATACATGATATGTCATGCAAATAATGTCAGAAATTCTTCAGATTATTTCTCCATGTGAGCATGAGTATGCCCATGTTGTTTTCTCTGTACATGATGTGAAGCACCTGGTGTTTGAAAAGTACAATTTTATAATAATAAATGGAATATATATATATATATATATATATATATATATATATATATATATATTTCATTTTATGCATATGGTACAGGGTCTCACTACACAGCTAGGAGTTGTAGGGATCCTTCTGTTTTCAGCCTCCCCAGCCATAGGATTACAGCCATGCACCACCAGACTCGTTGTCCAGTTCAGTGTGCCCCAGCAGTGGGGCTGACATACCATGCAGGAATGGGGATCAAACCTGCGTCCCTGCACTTGACAAAACAGGCGCTTAGTCCACTGAACTATCTCACTGGCCCTAATGCTAGCTGTATTCAATATTATTAATGGGTCATTTTTCATTGTACAATCAGCAATTTCTTTATGTGTAAAAGGGTTTATGTTTCCACAGTTAAGATACATAAATATGTAAACTGTGAGTGGTAATTTGAAACCATACTACATAAGTCCTAGAAATACAAATCCATAATTTCTTTGCAGAAATATTACATTTTGCCCATTGAAAACTAAATGACTTTGTGTTGTCAGTGTAGCACAAAAATATTCTCATTTTGTCTCACAACATGTTATCAAAGATGGAAATATTTTTAAGGCAAAGATTTACAGGGCTTATAATCAGCTAGATTTTAGGTTATATGTTAACTGGATGCATTTTTATCACTATAATGTGTATATACTTGAGTAGAAAAGTAATAGTGCTGGCAAGCACATAATCAACCTAGATGAGTTATGTTTATTTAATGGGAAAGAATTGTATGTAAAATATCAGACTCAGCCGGGCGTGGTGGCGCAGGCCTGTAATCTCAGCACTCGGGAGGCTGAGGCAGGAGGATTGTTGTGAGTTCGAGACCAGCCTGAGCTACAAAGTGAGCTTAAGGCTAGCCTGAACTGTATAGTGAGACCCTGTCTCAAAAAAAAAAAAAAAAAAAAAAAAAAAAAAAAAAAAAAAAAAAAAAAAAAAAAAAAAAAAAAGACAAAAAAAAATATCAGACTCAAAATAATGTGCTTCTTTACTTTGGAAAGCAATAAAATAGCTAGCAAATACTATAGCAAACTAGCTTCACAAAAGCAACCCAGGAAGAATCTTAAAAAAATTTGACTTCCCCAGTATATACCTTTCTCTTCTGCCATTAAAGGGATAACTAGGGTGATTCCAGGCAGAAAGGACAGTCTTCTGGCAAGCTATAAGTAAGTTATTCCCACTGGGCTCCACCTCAACCAGAATTATCATTAATAGATGAGACACAATTGTGTGACATTCCTGTCCTTTCACACTTGAAAACAGAATTTCTTGGCACTGAGAGCAAAGAAGGTCAGACACAACAGATTTGTATTTTTTTCCTCCAACCCATTATCTTCACTGTAAAAAGATATCTGCTGAGAAATTAGGTTACTTTGAAGAGAATAAATTAAATGTTTCATTCTTGTCATACAACAACACCCTTCATAAATGTTCATTTTCTTTTTGATGTATTTGGCACAGGTTATCACTATACAGCTCATTCTCATAGTGATTCGCCTATTTTCAGCCTCCCCAGCGCTGGCATGACAGGCATGCACCACAACATCTAATCTCTGTTGCCAATTCAGTGCAGACCAGGTGTAGGGCCAGCTTGGCAAGTGAGGTTTTGATTATTATTAGTGTCCCAAATACTTTCCTTCTTCCCTAGAATATGAGAGCTATATAGCTGTTCTTTATTGGCAGCCTATCTGAGTAAGAAGTCCATGCCTTCCTGAGAAGATATGATTAGAGCTCTGCAAACAAATGGCTGCATGTACTTTGCCAAACATAAGAATATGGAAGCAGCAATGGGGAAAGCTGCTTTTAGCACCATAAAAAAATCAAGGTCATTTAGTAAACTGGGATAAAACATGCAACAATTTGCTTTATAGCCATTTTATTGTTACTTACAGGCCACACCCTTCTTGACACAGGGTCTTGCTATGCAGTTCAATCTCTCCTTGAAATCATTATGTATCCAAGTTGGCATCTTGTGGATTCTCTTGCCCCATTCTCCCAGGCTCTTGCATGAAAGCCCAGCATCACTGTGCCCAGAACATTTCTCTGATTATTTGAATTTCTTAACAAATATTAAGCATTCACCTCCCATATGTGATTTCAGCTCCCTACCCTAGTTTTTCTTCTGTTCTAGCTACTAATAATACAGGCTACAGCATATGGCTAGCTCCTATATATTTTTTTAGATCTCACCTTACAATCATATCACAGTCAGTATTTTTTTATAAGCCATGTTTTTCCTTTTAATAAAATAGACTCTGTTACATCCTTCTTTCAGTACCAACCAAGATTCACCCCTTCACATTCTACAACATTATATTGTTGCTTTTGGCAATTACAGTCCATTAATTAGACTTTTTTATTTTACATTTCTGTTCTACCAGATGGCTCCAGTTATTAGAAATTCTGGTTTTAAGCATTGCAGACACAAGTGACATCATGGTTACCATAGAAATAAAAATCTAGCAACAATAATACTAGGTCTCTTCCTTTAACAAATGTGTTATATTGCTACTGTTCATATCTTTCACCCTTAGGAAAGAGCTTAGCAGCTCCCTCCCTATCACTGCATAACCTACACTATTCCAAACATTATTCAAAATTTAAAGAGGTACAGAGAAAAAAAAATAGATATGTTATTTATATCCAATCTTCTAACTTACATAATCAGTTATGGGGTACTTCCAACTGCAAAGTGAATGTAAGCAAAACACACTTGAAATCTAGACATAAATAAAACCTACGTTAAATATTATACTTGACCTAAATCAAGTATATCGCTATAAACTGAGTAAAAACATGATATTTCTAGACATGAAAACTTTTTTCTTATAAACTCATTCTAGAGCCTCTTTATGTCATTTTAATTAGTGCCTGAATGGTGGACTGAGTATACCTTTACAATATTTCCACTTTGAAATCATGGACTGTTTTTACCTGGCAACTGAATTTAAACAGTGAACCATCTGCTTTTTCGCTAAATAGACAGATCTTTTCTGTTAGTTAAATTTCAAGAGAATAAAAATTTCTCTGAGAAACCCATTGTCTAACCTGACGGGAGCCTGGTACTAGATTACTATTGACCTTGGTATAACCACATACATACTCTTCACACTGCTGTTTTATAAAAGTCAACATACATTTTTTTTTTATTTTATTTTTTTTTTTACGGAACTGGGGATTGAGCTCAGGTCCTTGTGCTTGCCAGGGAAGCACTTATTCCACTGAGCCATCTCTCTGCCCTCAACATAGAATCATTTTGCAACTTTAAAATTCTACTTGAACATATACTCATAAGTGAAATAAACCAGACACACATATGTAAATATCGTATAGTCTCCCTAGTATAACAAACGAAAAACAGAAATACAAAAGGAAATGTACAACAAGTAAAATCAATTGAGTCAGATAAGGCAAAGTGAATGGCATAAGCTGCACGATACTAATCAGCTTTTCTTCTGCATGGTTAACAACCTAAGATCACAAGTCAGAGTTGG
>PVKA01036972.1:8442-21472 GCA_004027165.1 Ctenomys sociabilis | reverse complement strand
AAAAAAAAAAAAAAAAAGATTGATGGAGAAGTGAAACACTTCCATGACAAAGAACAACTAAAAAATTTCATAATGACAAAGCTATCCCTACACAGGCTATTGAAAGATATTCTAGAAAAGGAACACAATAACCAGAACTCCATGAATGAGAACAGAAGGAACCCACTAAATAGAGCAAACAATTGAGCACAGGATAAAAAGTAATAGACAGCAGCAGGTAAATTACATGACAATCATAAGTCAACACATTTCAATTATAACTATCAATGTAAACTCAGTTCACCAATTAAGAGAAACAGAGTGGCATAGTGGATTAGGAAACAAAACCCAACAATATGTTGCATACAAGAAACACACTTAACTCAAAAAGACATTCATAGGCTCAAAGTCAAAGGATGGAAAACAATACTACATGCTCCTGCACCTCAGAAAACAGCAGGAGTAGCAATTCTGTTCTCAGACAGTCTCAACTTTAAGCCAAGAATGATGAAACAAAATAAACAAGGCCACTTTATATTGGTTAGGGGGAAAATTCAAGAGCAAGAGGTAACACTCATAAATATCTATGCAGCAAACACAGGAGCACCCAATTATGTAAGACAAATCTTACTGGACATGAAAAATCTAATATCCAATACCACAGTCTTAACAGGAGACATTCACACTCCGTTAGGCCAAAAAGATAGGTCAACCAGACAAAAAAATCAGCAAAGAAGTAGCAGAACTGAACCAGAGCTTGGAACAAATGGACCTGGTGGACATATACAGAGTGCTCCACCCAACCACAGCTTAATACACATTTTTTTCAGCTGCACAGCTGTCATTTTCTAAAATAGACCACATACTAGTCCCTAGGTCATGTTTAAGTATATGCACAAAAACAGAAATTATCCCATGCATATTATCCGACCACAGTGCAATGAAGCTAGAAATAAATGACAAAAGAAACCAGAAAATCCTACTAAACACATGGAAATTAAACAACACTTCACTCAGCAACCAATGGGTCACAGATGAAATTAAACAAGAAATTCAACAATATCTACAATTCTATGAAAATTCAATCACAACTTACCAGAATTTATGGGATGTGATGAAAGCACTTCTCAGAGGGAAAATCATAGCTATGAACTCACACATTAGGAAAACAGAAAGGGAACAAAGAAAAAAAAACACTGTAATGTTGCACCTCAGACATCTAGAAAAAGAAGAGCAAATGAAACCTAGAGAGTAAAGACGGGAAGAAATCATAAAGATTAGAGCACAAATTAATTCAATTGACATGGAGAAAACAATTCAAAGAATCAACAAATCAAAAAGCTGGCTCTTTAAAAGACTAAATAAAATCAATAAGCTGCTAGCTAACCTCATCAAAAAGAGGATAGAAAATTCAAATACAAGCAATAAGGAATGAAAAGTGTGAAATCACCACAGACCTAGTGGAAATTCAGAAGATTATCAATAGCTACTTCAAAAATCTTTACACTCACAGAATAGAAGACACAGAAGAAATGGACCAATTCCTCAAAAGGTACAAATTACCAAAACTGAGTCAAGATATAACAACTGTCAATAAGCCAAAAACAGCCAATGAGATACAAAACATAATAAAAAGCCTGCTGTCAAAGAAAAGTCCAGGTCTTGATGTATTCACAGCTGAATTCTATAGGAAATTTAGAAAAGATATAATCCCTACACTCCACAAACTCTTCAATGAAATTAAAAAGGAAGCAGTTCTCCCAAAATCATTTTTGGAGGCAAGTAGTATA
This sequence comes from Ctenomys sociabilis, assembly GCA_004027165.1. NCBI lineage: Eukaryota > Metazoa > Chordata > Mammalia > Rodentia > Ctenomyidae > Ctenomys > Ctenomys sociabilis. The sequence goes on along the minus strand of PVKA01036972.1, from coordinate 19,703 downwards.
CTGATTTAAAAACCAGGGAAAGACACAACTAAAAAAGAGAACTACAGCCGGGCGTGGTGGCGCATGCCTGTAATCCCAGCACTAGGGAGGCTGAGGCAGGAGGATTGTTGTGAGTTCGAGACCAGCCTGAGCTACAAAGTGAGCTTATGGCCAGCCTGAACTGCACAGTGAGACCCTGTCTCAAAAAAGACAAAAAAAAAAAAAAAAAAAAAAAAAAAAAGAAAAGAAAAAAGAAAAAAGAGAACTACAGGCCAATCTCTTTCATGTACGTATATGCAAAAATCCTCAATAAAGTCCTAGCAAATAGAATACATCAAATCATCATGAAGATCATACACCATGACCAGGTAGGATTCATTCCAAGGATGCAAGGATGGTTCAATATTCAAAAATGTATAAATGTAATACACTATATTAATAGGCTGACATCTATAAACCATATGATCATCTCAATTGCTGCAGAAAAAGCTTTTGACAAAGTCCAACATTCATTCATGTTCAAGGTCCTATAGAAAATTGGAATAGATAGACTATACTATTGATAAAAACCATCTATGATAACTGAATGGCTAATATAATTGTAAATGGGGAAAAACTGAAATCTTTTACTCTTTTTTTTTTTTTATGAGGAAGAGACTTTATTGGATAGAAAAGCTTCTGTCAGAGAGGGACCGAAGGGGGACCCGAGTGGGTTGCCCCTGAGGTTCTCTTTCAGGTTATTCTTATAGGGTAAAATCACGTGAGGCTAAGGAACTCGCTTAGGTGGTCAAGAGGTGGGACAAAACTATGGTCAACCAATGGGATTAAAAGCACCATTGTTTAGGTAAAATTGACGAAGTTCAAGAACAAATAAGGAGGTGAGTCACATAGCAAGTGGGCATGAATGGGAAGATATTCCATGCTCCTGGAGAGGAAGAACCAGCAATGTGAAGATGGCCATACTCCCAAAATTGTTGTACAGATTTAACGCAGTCCCTATGAAACTGCCACTAACATACCTACCAGACATAGAGAAATCATTCCTAAAATTTATTTGGAACCAGAAAAGACCTAGAATATCAAATGCAATCCTGGCCAACAAAGACAAGGAAGGAGGCATCACAATTCCTGAGTTGAAATTATATTACAAAGCTACTGTGATAAAATCAACATGGTAATGGCAACTAAATAGACCTGAGGATCAATGGAATAGATTAGAAGATGCAGAGGCTTCTATGAACACACTCACCCACTTGATCTTCGACAAAGGAACCAAACACTCTTATTGGAAGAAAGATAGCCTCATTAACAAATGGTGCTGGAAAAACTGGCTGTCTACATGCAGAAAACTAAAATGTGACCCAGGTCTATTACCATGCAGTAAGCTAAAGTCAAAATGGATTTAAAATCTAATATTAAAACAGAAACACTCAATCTCCAGGAAGAGAAAGTAGGAGGAACTCTTGCAGACATAGGGGTAAGACAAAGAGTTCATGAACAAAAATCAAATTTCATGGGAAACACTTGAAAGAATTAACAACTGGGATCTCCTCTTATTGCCCAGAGTCATGGTCCTGAGGTATCCTGGAAGAATCTCAGTCACATTCAGCCAATATTATTGAAAAAGAACACAGATACAAATAAAATGTTAGAGGGATGTTTAAACTACAATGGTTATAATTGGGATTTAAAAGATATTTTACAGTTCATGAGACAAATATTAAATCATATATATATATATATATATATATATGTATATATATATATATATACACATTAGGAGTGCCAGTATTAAATATTTCACAGCTTAAAAGAAGAAAAATGGTTATTTGATAGTTAATAAAACTTCTACATTAACAAATGAGAGACATTTGAAGATTTGCCCCTTAGCTTCTCTGAAATAGAAGAACAGTGCATGTTCTAAGAACCTCAAATCTTGAAACCTATGACATTATCTGAAATTAATGTCAGCTCCTAAAATCTCACTCTTGGGGGCACATTATACACACAGAATACTGAAACATTTTCGAAGGCCAGGCCACAGCTGAATGGGAGGGTGTTTGCCTCGTTTGCATGAGGCCTGGAGCCAATCTCCAGCTTAGGAGATAGGGCTAACAACTCTATAAATAATAAGAAAGTAAAAATCACACAAAATGAACTCAAACCTTTTCAATACATATATTTGTCATTTTGAATCTACATAGTGACCAGCTTTCTAGTTCTTTAAATATTTTACTATATTATCTGGAACGATTGAAAAGTATGCCATTATTTAATTACATGAGCTATATTGGGCTGGGGAGAAAGTTCAGCGACATAAGTGCCTGCTTGGCAAGCATAAGGCTGTGAGTTGGATCCCCAGTACCCCTCCCCGCAAAACAGTAGATGATGTATCAAACAATTTGCAATTTTGGAATGTTTACAATTTTCCAGGTCTTTCTAGTATTACATAATAATGCCATGCATAGCTTTTTAACTAAATTTTTGGTCATTCTTCCCTAAAATAAACTTCTAGAAGCAAGTGTGTCATGTTGATATTGTACAGCAAGTTTTCTTCTTTTAAAAATTCACCAATAAACTCTGAGCAGGCCTGCTTCTTAAATGAAAACTAGCACTAGATATTCAAAATAATTCTTCATTACCTGTAACATCTCCACAGGGCTTCTACCACACAGCATCCTTGCAAATCTCATTTATTTTCATTACTAAGTGAGGTGGAACAATTCCTATATGCTTATCTGACATGCACATTCTCTTTCTGTGGATATCCTACTAATGAATTTCTGCCATTTTTTTGGTTGGGCATTTTAAAATCTAGTTTGTAAGAAATTTTTGTTTCTTAAGGAAATTAACTTTTTATCTCACATCACAAATCATTTTCTATAACCCACCCATAATTACAGAGGCTATCACTTAGCTTTTCTCTTTCTGTTTAAAGTAGGTTAAGAAGTTTGTTGGCTCATATCAGTGAAAATATCTTTGCCAGAATGAAGAAAATATCTATCCCACATGTATATAAAATTTACCAGTACTTCTTTCTAGATTTAAATGTTATTAAAATGCAACATTTTAATCTATCTGAAACTTATATTTGAAGATTCATGAGGAAGAAATTTAATTTGTTTCTCTGTGTTGGCTTTGTCTTAATACCAGTTATTGGATAACATATCCTAAAATGTAATGAAGAAGGTAAATAAATCAAAGCAGAGGACCTATTAGAATGATGAAGTCAAGCCTAGGGTTATTCATTGAATACTTTCTGTAAGAAATATGAACCAATGTGTGATAAGTATGAGTACTGTGAATTAGCAAAGGACGGGCAGGTAAGATTCACATCAAGTGAATTTACTTGTCTAACCATGTGCCAGGGTTCCTGGTGGCCATAGGTGAAAGGCCCAGCTGCTCACAAGCCTAGGACAGGATGGAAATTTCTTCCAGGACACCTGGAAGAAAAGCAAAAAAGGATCAGCCATCCAGGTACAGGACAGTTGTGGGCTTCAAATGCTGGACTAAAGAGTTTGCAAAATACCTTTCATTGCTGAGGAATTCTAGAAGATGTACTCATAAAAAGGTTACCTTGCTTCAATAGTAGCCTGAGTTTTAGTATTTTAAAGATGTTTCATGGAGAGTACAAAGAATGTGAAAAGGCCAAAGCGATTAAGCTCATGCAAGCTCAGTCAAAATGGCCTTGGCTGAGAGGACTAATCCTTAATACCCTAATCTGGGAACTCATTAAGCTTTGGGGAAAATTATGGATAAGTTTTTCCATTAACTGAAGCAGGGTTTAATTAAGACATTCTTGAAAAGAAAAGAATACTTATAGGACAACATAAAAATGGATTCTAAAACTTTACAAAGAGAAAATCAGCTCTGAAAGAGAATCTTTGGAAGAGGAGACCCGCTTCAAAGCTTCGAATGAACTGACATCTTGATAGATCTAAGACAAGGGAACATTTTGCAGTGTCAGTGTACATAGTCACTAATGCTTTGATGTAAAGTTGTATTTCCTGATTTTGCTTGAAGTTCTGTGATTGTTGAAAATTTTAAATTTATAAAGAGTGAGTATCTCATGCATAGCTAATGTATCATTTTCTTAGCTCCAAGTAAGTAGTAACTCTAGTTAATACTTAACAGTTGCTTATCAGTGCTGCCTAACGCCATTCCCTTCTCTGCTCCAATTGCTAAATTTCCTCTTTGATTACAAACAATTTTTTATGTCTTCACATCTTATCCATACCTGATGATGAGTATGGTCACATAACATTAGATCAAGCTACCTTTCTTAGAAAATTTTCTCTAAATGTTCTAATGTTTTAACTTTTCTTTCCATTAAATGCCTTAGGTTACTCAATCTTAGATTTGAAAAAGCCCTTGAGGCTGGGGATGTAGTTCATAGGACTTGCCCAAGTGAGAGGCTCTCTGTTCTCTCCCCAGCACCACACACATCTTCCAAATATTAGCATACTTCACAATCTATATGAAGAGTTTTAAAAACGAAGCAAAAAATATTTCTAGGCCTATGTACAGAATTTCTGGTTCCAGAGGGCTGGGCTGGGGTGTTAGAATCTGCATTCTCTGAAAACCACACATGATACTGATGTTACTGGTCTAAACGCTGCTCCTCCACAATCATTACCGCAAAGCAACCGCTGTAAAATAGCAAACCAAGAAACAAATTAATTTTCTCAGTATTGCAAAGCTAGTTTAATGATCATTACAATTTCAGGAGCATGAGTCCAAGGTCAGGCACTGTGACTACACTTGTACATGAGAATCTTTGTCTCCTTAAATAAAATTGAAGGAGACAAATTACATATTTGTATTTGTAATTACAAATATGTAATAAAATTAAATATTTTAAATTACATTAAAATATGTAATTTATCAGACTTATAAGTTATTTTTAAGTTAAGGAAATTTTCTACCATTCACTCATTTGTCCCCAATAGGAACTCTGAATTCATGACCCTGTATTCTGGTTTTTTTTTCTCCATTTATATAAAAGGCTTCTAAGTTCAAGTGATTTTTTTCTTAATAGTTTTCAAATTTGCATCTTTTCTCTCCACACTTAGAACCACTGCTTTGATTGGAGAACCTCATTAATCCTTTGCCAGTAGAAAGGAGGGTTTCCTGGAGCATTTTCAAAAAGTATGAAGAAGAAATTAAGATAAACCATAATTTATCAGCATAGAGAAAACCACATTCTGCAGCTGATACATTTCTTCTTCATCTTTACTTTGGTTGCAAAGGTATACAATAGTTTTAAATTTGAATTTGCCCTTTATTAAAGTCCTACTGTAGTATGATTCATGTGCTATATTATTCACCTGCTAAAAATGCTGCCCAGTGCATTTAGTCCAGTGCAAACATCATCCCAACCCAGTTTCAGGACACTGTTGCTATCCAGGAAGAAATGCCCATCCATTGCCCATCCATTGCCAGCCGTTCTTGCTGCACCAGTCCGTCTGTTCATCCCAGAGACGTACACAAAGTGGGTCTACTTCCTGTCTGTGTGGATGTAGAGGCTCTGGACCCTGCAGGCAATATGTGATCCTTTGTGGCAGCCTTCTCACTCATCATAGTGTTTCCCACGTATCCATGTTGTAGCGCGCTTCATAGGTGCATTCCTCTCTGCTGAAGAATATTTCATTGCATGTCTGTGCCATATGTTTGGCCAGTTTGTCGACTGTTGGCCATTTAGGCTGTTTGCTCTTGAAGCTACTAAGAGTAACCCTCTTATGAGCATCCAATACATATTTTTGAATGGACATGGGCATGTGTTAAGAGAAATGACTGTTCTCTTTTCTCACAGGTAAATATATAGAAATAGAAATGCTGAACTGTGTAGTAGCTCCACATTTAGCACTTTGAGAAAACTACCATTTTCCAGAGTAGCTGCACCAGGAGTATTCCTATAATATGTAATATTCATACAGCAATGTATGAGAAGTCTAATTTCTCTATATCTTTACTAATCTTGGTTATCGTCTACTTTGTTTTGTAATATTAAAAATTATAGTTGAATTTTTGGTGTGAAGTAGTATTTCATGGTGATCTTGTTTTTCATTTCCTAATGGTTAATAATATTCAAGATATTTTCATGTATTTATTTACCATTATAATATATTTTTGAAGAATTGTCTATTGAATTCATTCTCAATTTTTAATTGTACTGTCTTGTTATTATTGAGTTGTAAGAGGCGCTGATGTGTTATAGATAAAGTTTCTTATCAAATGAAGTATTTTTCCCATTTCAGAAGCTGTCTTTTCACTTTACTGATAGAACTTTTTAAAGTACAAACAGTTGTAATTTTATTTATTTATTTATTTATTTATTTATTTATTTGATACTAGGTCTTCTTCTCAGACTTGTAATGATCCTCCTGTCTCAGCCTCCCCAGAGCTGGGATTACAGGTGTGTGCCACCACGCCAGGTTTTAGTGGCTGGCATAGTGCAGCAGTGTTCTGGGCCGGCAGGGCATGTGGTCCTGAGAATCTCACCCAGAGCTTTCTGCTCCCAGGCAGGTGCTTAGACCTCTGAGATGTCTCACTGGCCCTGGCTGTAATTTTAATGATCTGCCAATTTCTGGGTTTTTTTTTTTTCCTTTATTTGTGCTTTTCAAACCACTAGCTAAAACTGAAACAGGCTTATGTGTATTTGTTTCCTAAGTGCTTTATTTTTGGATCTATGATGAATTTCAAGTTATTTGTATGTGTGTTTGTGTGTGTGTGTGTGTGTGTGTGTGTGTGTATTGTGATCAGGGCTCCCACTTCATTTTTTTGTATGAGGGTACCCTCTTGTTCCAGTATCATTTATGGCATAGGCATTGCTTGATCACTGGAATAGTATTTCTTCCTTTGTTGGAAATCAATAAACCATAATGTAGCAGTTTGTCTCAAGGCTCTAAATTTTATTCCATTGATTTTTATGCTGGCTGCTAATACAACAATGGTTGGATTATTATAGATTTGTAATAAGTTTTAAATTGGGAAATGTGAGTTGCCAAGATTTATCTTTAAGATTGTTTGAACTTACTGTGAATTGTATAATCAGCTTCAGGTTTTGGAAAGAAAAGTAAGAGCTGGGATTTTGATAGAGACTGCATTAATCATTAGGTCAATTTAGGGAACATTGTCACTGTTGCATTAGGTCTTCTAGTGTATCAATACTAATTTCCTTCAATAATATTTTATGCATTCTTTTTGTAAATCTTCTACACCTTTTGTTAAATTTATTTCAAATAGTTAATTGTTTGGGACATTTTAAATAAAAGTGATTTCTTTTTTTCATTACTAGTACACTAAAATGGGATTTATTTTGTAGACAACTGATTTTTGTGCTGTATTCTTTTTTGTTTCTTTGTTTGCCTGTTTTCTGCACTATTTTTTTAGTTAAGGCTTATGTTTTTGTTTTTGTGCTGAGGACCAAATCCAGGGCTTCCAGCTTGTTAGGCAAGCCTTCTACTGCTAAGCCAAATCCCCAGCCTCCTGTGTTCTATTCTGCAACCTAGTTGAAATCATTTATTACTTCTAATAGTGCTTAAAATTGGATACTTCAGGATTTTATATGTACTAGTTCATGTCAACCCAGAACAGACATAATTTAATTTTTCCTTTGCTATTTAGAAACATTTCATTATTTAGTTTTTCTTGCCTAGACAGCCTGGCTAGAGAAACCTATGCTTTGCTGAATGGAGCTAGTGAGACAGACATCCTGGTCTTACTTTCGATTTTAATCCTTCTTTATTATCTATGAGGCTACTTGTGGGTGCATCACAGATGTCCTGGATCTGCTGGAGAAAGTTTTTCTTCTGTTTCAGTTATGTTCAGGTAATTTTTCTGTGACTCACCATCATCTTATCTTTAAAAATCCTTCACAGTACTTAGTTTCTTATCCTCTATAATTCAAGCTCCATCACCTGTGAGAGAGGGCTCTCCTGAATGCTTTGGCTGCTCAAATCTCCAGTCTCATCCCTTGATTCTCCCTGTGTTCCTCCTGTCTAGCTTCATTTCAAGATTCTGTGCTTCTGTGGTAGCAATTTGTAGCATTTGCTCATATTCCATGGCACTGCGCATCCTCTGAGGCCCTTTCTGCTTTGTCCCTACTTACCTCCTCATTGCTATTGAAGACATAGATTAATAGCTACTAATTTCAAAACATTGGAGTAGATTGGGCTTAAGCACCCTTCCTATGTATTCTCCTAACATGCTGTGCATACTCTGTGCTAGAATCCAGTGGACTTTTCTGCATTTTTGATGTGTAGGATAATTTTTTTTTATAGGCAAGGAATCTTAGGCATCTTTTCACCTACCAAGCTCACTTGGTAGTAAATTGATGGATAGTTAACTGTATGTATATTGAGATTTACCATTGAGTGTAGTGAGTAGGCATAAATACATTTAAAAACTCACATAATTCTAAAGTTCTTAGCAGCCATAAAATGCCAGAGTCTCTAAAGGCAAGTGGAATTGTTCCTATAGGGTCTATGGAATATAAATTGGAAGAAAGTGATTGGCAAATAAAAAAATATGTCAAAGAGAAGAACAAAAGGGTAAGACAACTCTGGAGACAGCAGTTTCCACAGAAGTTTCAGTTGCTAGAAATAGTGTTCTTTCTGCCATTCCTTTCTAGCGACCCCTACCCCCCACCCCCCCACTTGTCAACCACAATTGCCAACGCTAATGATTATGTATTCTATCCAAACTCAAGCTATTTAGTATCTGTATTACATAATAAATCATGTTCACACACAAAATAAGTAAGAGTTGTGGCCTGTGATCAGAGTAAAACCAAGTGTCATCAAATACTAATGTTGAGGGCCAGGGAGATGGCTCAGTGGAAGCGCTTCCTTGGCAAGCACAAGGGCCTGAGTTCAATCCCTAGTTCCACGAAAGAAATACTAATGTTAACACTTGCAAGATTCAATGAGGTACTAAAAACAAAAATTAATACAGACAAGACTGCTCTTTTCATTCATACTGTTTGCAAGAGTTCACTCGCAGCAGAGGCCCATTGGTTGACAGCTCTTGAGTATACACTAGCACTACACCAGGTACAGAAGTGTGTGGTGACTGGGTAATGTGGGCTGTAGACTCCATGTGTTCTGTGAATTTGTGTTCTACTAAATGCAATGCAACTTATTATTGATCCTGTAAATACTTATTGAAAACCAGAACAGATGCTCAGCTACAGTAATAAATTTTTAAAACCACAAAGTTTCTGTTGAGAGAAGAAATACATTATATAGTAGAGAAAGTCAGACATATGTATGTATGTAAATATATACATGCAGTATCAGACATGCATATATAAATAAATTCTAAATATAACAAGTATTATGGAAAAGAAAAAAGCAAGTTAGGATGGCTGAGACTAGGGTCTGAATGTGAGATGCAATTTAAAGCAGCGTAAAGAAAATATTTTGAATATTTCACCACAAAGAAAAGATATGTGTTTGAGGTTATAGGTACGTTTAACCTCAATATATATACATATCAAAATAGCCTTTGATAATCCATTAATATGCATCTGATTAAAATAAAGTTAAGTGAACTAGAATCATTGTGGTTGACCTTATAGAGGAGGTAAAATTGCAGCCAAGACAGGAAGGCCATGAGTTTGTTGGTGCTGTAGCTGTGGAAGCTCAGTTTTGAAGTCTAGTGACTAGCCAGGCATGGTGGCGCATGCCTGTAATCCCAGCACTCGGGAGGCTGAGGCAGGAGCATTGTTGTGAGTTCGAGACCAGCGTGAGCTACAAATTGAGCTTAAGAAGCTAGCCTGAACTACACAGTGAGACCCTGTCTCAAAAAGACAAAATAAAATAAAAAAGTGAAGTCTAGTGACTGGGAGGAGTGGCCAGTATAGGGCAAGCAAAGTGCCCTGTCATCCTTCCTTGAGAAGGAATTAGACAGTACAATGGGGAAGAATAGGGCAATTTTGAAGAAAAGAACGATGCAATCTTGTTGTACAGATATAGAGAAAACTATCCTAAAGTTCATATGGAATCAGGCAAGACCCAGAATAGCAAAAGAAATCCTAGACATTAAGAGCAAAGCAGGTGGCAAAGTAATATCTGTTTCAAGCTACACTATAAAGCAACAATGATTTATTTTTCAAAACCACAACAGCATGGTACTAGACCTAAAATAGACACATGGATCAATGGAAAAGAAGTGATGTTCCAGAAGCCTCACCAGGCACTTTCAACTATCTGGTCTTTGAATAAAGGACCAACAGCTTATGTTGGAGGAAAGATAGCCTATCCAACAAGTGGTGCTGAGAAAATGATTACCTGTTTTCAGAAGGCTGAAACCAGATCAAAGATTTACACATTAAAACAGAAACATTAAACTTTCTAGAAGGTAAAATAGATAAAACACTTAAAGACATAGGTGTAGGAAAAAATTTCTAAACAGAATCTCAGTTGCACAAGAAATAGCAAGAATCAACAAATGGTACTAAAAGCCGACATAATATCCTGTCCAACCACCATTAGTGCAGATCTTGCCTCTCATAGAATTATGTAGAAGCACAGCGTTATCTATCCCAACTGTACTGTCTATACACACACATCATGATTTTTTCTTTCTACAACCCTTCCTTTGGCTACACCTGTCAAAAGTGGGCACTCCATTGACATTCAACTACCTTAAGTGCTTGAACTCGACACCACAATCCAACACAGTCCAGCATTCTGCAACCATAGGGAGTTATTCAAAGAAATTGTCGACCATATCCATTTACAGCTCAGCTTAATATTATGGGCTCATGATGTATACTTCATTTTTATACTTTTCTGCTGGATGGTTAAGACCTAGGTAGATCAAGACTTATATACCAACACAAGAATTTTATATTTCCTATGTGGTCATTGAAGTCCTCTCAGGGTTTATCTTGTAATCCTGTACATTATTCTGTAGATCCTTTGTCTATGTGATCCATGTGGATGAGTCACGGCCAATGCTTGACCAGAATGCTCTCTGTGAGAGCTTGAGAGAAAGTTTTCTCTTCATGTGACTCTCCCCAGCCACACTTTAGAACTTCAATCTCTTTCCTCTGTGGCTCCATAGTACTATGGTCATCCACTAGGTAAATAATTATTGAATTTTTTATATAATTCAGGTATAAAAAAATAAGATAAGTAAGCAACTACACTCTTAATTCACTGATAAGAGATATCTGCTAAAATAATATCTGTAAATATAATATCATGTATGCACCTTGTACAATACCAAAACGTTATGAAAACAGTTTGCAATGTATTAATTCATCGAATCTGTAT
>PVKA01036971.1:0-21359 GCA_004027165.1 Ctenomys sociabilis | reverse complement strand
TTTTTTTTTTTTTTTTTTTTTTTTGCGGAACTGCGGATTGAACTTATGCTTGCCAGGGGAAGCACTTATTCCACTGAGCCATCTTCCTGGCCCCCACATCCATGTTCTTTATACCCATGAGTATGTTTTGAAAGTTTTTTTCCCTGAATTTCTAGATATTGTTAGAAAACTTGTTTGAACTCTATCTTCACTTAGATTATATGATATACATAGGATTAAGGGTAAGCATTTTCTAAGTAAGGCCTGAATACTAATTTTAAAGGTAATTTTCTTTTAGGTTATGTAAGTGGATCTGTATGACTGTCATTATGGGTTCCAAATTAATATTAACTGCTAGGTGAAATTAAAATAGACAGTAGTAAAGGTAAGCATATTGTAAAGCATCTATTGGAGAAAGGAGAAGAGGCCAAAGAATATAGAGATGGTAATTAATTAATACAGAAAGAGAGTCTAAGAGACATAGAGACAGAGCCAGACAGCCTAGTGAAATAATTCCAAAATCAGTGGCCTAAAAACATTTAACAGGCATTTCTGTAACAATTGGGGCATAGGCTGCCTGTATCAGATGTCCCTTATATGAAGACACAGTTGATTGAGGAGTTCAGAGTGAAAGTTAGAATGAGTCTGAGACAGTGTTCAACAGGCGCAGGAAACAGGATTTGGCGCTCACATGAGTCCCCGGGGCATAAAGTACATCTTTGGGAAGTATATGATTTTTCTATGAAATATGGAATATAAATGCTAAGTAAATTTTATGTAAAGCTAAGAGACCACGGTGCCTCCAAATGAAAAATAGATTAGATGAAGTAGAACTCTTCATTTCTCTCTCTTAAGTATTGTAGAAACATGAAAAGACCAAGACAGGGTGGATATAAAACATGTGACACCTGATCACAGTGGAATCCACATACTGAGGCAGTGTGTAGGAGCATCACCACAAATAGGAGTGACAAAATAGAGGATCACCCTGACCACTTTCCTACTCGTGATGATTGACCACAGTTTGACCCTAACATAGTTAATTCACCTTCTCTCATGTAGATATAACATGTCCGAGAACATGGCTTCTTGAAACTTCTCATATTATTTAGTGATTGTCGAAGAAGCCCAGATAATCTAGATACTTTAAAAAGTAAGTAAATAAAATAAAATGATGAACCCAAAATGTGTGTGAGTTCTTAGTGACTTTTTTTTCTTCCTAGGGAACAGATTTCACCACAGTATTGCTGTGCATCCAATGCATAAGATCATAAGGGTTTTTCCAAGATGATTATACCTAGAACTCCTATCTTCCTTCATATTCTCTTTCTTAGGAAAACCCTGAAAGGAGTCCTATGAGCTGCACAATACTGATGAAGAGGCTGTTGTCGCCTCAGAGACTATAAGCATCCCTTACATAAGAAACTTGCAAAAGAAAAAAAAAAAAACTTGATGTCATTTAAACTAAAGAACAGAATGAAGTGGAATAAGCACTTCCCTGGCAAGCACACAGGCTTCAATTCCTGGATCCACAAAAAAAAAAAAAAAAAAAAAGAACAGAATGAAAATGGTCAAAAGTAATGTTACATTACTGAACTAAAGTGAGACATTTCTTGAATTATTAATTTGTTTTTAATATATCCTTACTCCAAATTAGCTCACATGCTAAAGGAACAATAATAGTGTTTAACTTAATGCAAAGTAAAATATCTTGAAATATGGTTAAACAAGAGGAATTATTATTTTCTTACAGTTTGCGTGCTATTCAGCTTTGTACCAGGATTCTACAACTATCCTGAAAATTTTATTCTATGCTCTTCTACTTTGTCCTATTGTATAGCATAGACTTCCCAGGAAAGTGTCACTGTCATAAAGGCTGAAAACTTTTGGAGGGCAAAAATCATGAAAATGACATCATTTTTCAAACTCAGGAAGAAAAGTTTTCTGTTAGATATCACGTATTTGAAATCTTCACCGTGAAAGGCAGGTCCAGTATTTAAAAAGTCTTAGGATAATGTTACATCTTTATGATCCTTAATTTAGATTTAAGCTGTAATTTTTATTTAAGCCCAGAGCTATGTGTAAAAATATGTAAATAGGATATGAAAAAATACTCGACAACCTGAGAAAATCTGGAAGCATTGTCTTGCAAAAATCAACTTTAAAAAAATCCAAGTATATTTATGGGATAGCTTTGATAATTGTACTGCTGACTTCTGCTGGTCTATTGAAGGGAGAAGTTAATGCTTAGATGCGCTTTTCTTTTCCATTTTAATTTCTTTAAAAATGAGTTTTAATGGTATCTGGTGATCTGGATGACTAATTTGCAGACAGCAGTATGCAAGATTAAAATCCTTTTTTGTTTGATGAAATTCTGTGTTGTTTCTAATGTATTTTTCTTTGTTTGCTGTTTTTATTCTCTTTAAGAAATAGGAAAAAATAAAAATTAAAAAAATCACGTTCAATATCTCATCTTAATAATAACATATGAGTTTGTTTGCTTTCAGTCCCTTCTAAATCAGTCTCGTGTGGTGATGGACAGGAACACAATGCTCCTAGTTGCATCCAACTACTTCAACATTTGAGCCCACTTTATCACATTAATTGCATTGTGCAATAAAACAATAGCTACTTTCAGAGACATCCACATCTAAAAATTAAAACATGCCCTGGGGATATAATTCTATGACAACTTAGAATTATTTCCAATCTACAACTTGTGAAATTTTGCCTGGTATTGCAATATGACCTGAAGTTGTATTGAATATGAACTTTTGTTCTACTAGCAGTTAAATGCAATCAAGGTAAATTTCTGGTAACAATTATGACAACTACACTGAATTTTTTGTATAATAAATTGAGAAATAATACATCGGATAACAATTCTCTAAATTAAATTCTATCACATAGATCATGAGTACATTTTGAATCACTACTTACACGAATGAATGTTTATTCACATATTTTTAAAGTCTTCAAAAGAGAGGTTTCTAGTTTGTTAAGTTACTCATAGATTGACTTTAAATAATGAGGAAAGTGTTCAAATTCTAAAAATAAAGGGTCAGCAAGGTAGCTTAGTGGGCTAAGCACCTGCTTAACCAAGTGCAGGGGTGGAGGTTCGGTCCCCAGCACCACATACCGCAGAGGTCCCAACCCCAGTGCAATGAGCTGGCCACCAAGTAGGGGTATGGCGGTGCATGGCTAGAATCCCAGCACTGGGGGTGCTGAAAACAGGAGGATGGCTACAAATCTAAGCTGCATACTGAGACCCTGTACCAAATACATAAAAATAATAATAATAAATCTAAAAATAAAGGTAAACATTTTTTATTTCTCTTATTCATAATATTGAAAGATTTTTGTGTCTTTGCTTAACTTTTTTATTATCAAAACTAACACTTTTTTTAATATTATTTGGCTCATTGACCATTTGTGTTTTCTAGAATATTCCTGCATCCACACTGAACTTACTATTTTTCCATGAATATTACACATGAAATAATCCTCAGTTAACAGTATCAAATTATTTTAAATTATTTTCCTTGCCAGAAATAGTCTTAGCGTAAAACTTATGCAATATTTGTTTGACTAGGAAACATAATTATTTTGTTATTTCTAAAAATCAACTTCAGTTGCATAACCAGTTCTTTACATAGTGTTTGTTTTCATAAATATGGCAGTGACTTAGCAATGAATGGTTTTAGTTTGATATTAAATATTCACCACTCTTACAAATGATTTGTGGAATTACCATTGTTTTTGCAGTTGGTAAATGAAATACTAGCACAGTAAGGAAACTTTCATCTCTCTGAATTTGTATTTCAGATAAAAAATAAATAATTCATTCTTACAAAAATTCGATTTTTATAAATATTTGTGATTAAACTTTTTATCACTTTTAAGAAATATCAGTAAATTTTATATATCTTTTTACTTTTCTATAACAAAACAAAAATGATATTTAATATTTGTTCTGTAGAAGACAAAAACTTACTTAGTATTATATAATCGTTTCAAATCTGATCAAGTCAAAATTCTTATTTTCGAGATAGACACTGCATTTTACATGCAAATTTCAAACAGTGCAAACATCTTTTAATTTATTTATTGAACACTTTCTAGCAGCAACAATTAGTCAAAGGCTTTTGGATGAAGAAATAGTACTTTAACCTGAGTGCCATTATGACAACCTATGATAATGACAAATTTTTCACTTTATTTAATAGCATTTTCATTTTATTTTACATATATAATATTTCCATTATTGTGATCAATTTACTAGTGAAACTGCTGTAATAAAGGACAACTCCAGAATAACTTTTTCAAAACAATCTAGAACCTTACAGCCAAGCCAAATACTTTAAAATTGCAGATGCATCAATAAAATGCTTCCAGAATGAAACTGCTTTATCTGAGGGAATTGGACGAGAAAAATGATTTCAAAAGGAAAACTAATGTTGCCAATTTTTTTATCTGAAAAATTATCTGGTGTGGTTTCAGAAAGGATCCAACAGCTGGGGTGTTTAAGTTCCATTCTACATCTTTCTGTTTTATTTAGGGATGTCAATATTATGGTAGATCAGAAACTACAAAATTTGTAACTGGTATAACAGAAAATGAAGCAGTTTTTTATCTCTACTTTAAAACATATGAGCTCTGATTTCCAGTTAATAGACGTAAAGACGCCCACCCTGAGTAGATGACACAGAAGCTTCCCTGGCCTCGTGGAGGGCGGGCTGCATTTCCACTAGCTTTACTGAAAGAATACGGAAAGAGCAAAATAAGTGGAACAGCACCACAAACACTACCTTCATTAAGTGATGAAAATTAATGTCACCAGGAATGACTTCTTGACATTATGTACTCCAGATTGATATAAGGGTACCCTGTCTTTTCATATGCTTTTCAAAAGCTCATAAACTCAAACTTGACAAATACATCAGGCAAATCCAAGCATTTTACAGAATACTTGGTTATTATTTGTTAATATGATCAAGAGAAATTTAGGAAAGACTGAGAAAATGTCATGGAGTGGAATGAAACAACGAAGCTATGACATTTAAACACAATGTGAAAGCCCAGGTGGCACCGTGACACACAAAAGGGGACATAGATGGAAAAATTGGTGGAATGCAATCAAAATTTGTACTTTGATTTTAAATATATGTGGGGCTCAAAAAGTTTGAAAGCAATTTTCCACCTGAAAAATTTTACAGGTTTACCTTTAACATTGGAATGTGGGGACCAGAGAGATAGCTCAGCAAACTAAGTGCTTGCGGAGGCAAGCGCAGAGCCCGGGGTTCAATTCCAGGCCCTGTGTGCTGCATGATCCCACCCTTGAGCACCCTGAGCTGTTGTCCAAGCCAGGGCATGATGGCACATGCCTGTCACCCCAGCACTGGGAAGGCTGAAAACAGGAGGATCACTACAAGTCTGAGCTGCACAGTTAGACCCTGTGCAAGCCACATAAATTAATTAAATAAGTAAGTAATAAAATTGGAATGTGACATGTAATAGAGACACTTGGAAGTAGCCTAAAGCCTACTGATACATATATATGATTTTTGTACCAGGAATTGAACTCAGAACTTTGTTAGCCAGGTAGATAGCATGTTACTGAGCAGCCAATGCCTACCAGTAGTACGATGTATAATTGGGAGATAGTTGCAGTTAACAAGAATGACCTAGAATCAAACCAAGAGTTCAACCAAAAATAATAATGTTTAATAAATAAATCAACCTGTAAAATGGTGTGTGCAGCATGATATTTAAAATGGAAACATCCTCCAAAACTTCTATAAATCACCTTCCGTGCCGGCCCCGCCTCCGGGGAGCGCTGAGATGATAATTGAGACTGGGCTTGGTGGCACACGCCTGTAGCCCATCTCTTTGGAGGCTGTAAACAGGTGGATCACTATGAGTCTGATCTAGTATTGAAACCCTTAACACCCTGTGGTCCCTTCCCTAAAATACAAAAAGAATTCTATACATCTTTGTTATATTTTAAAAAGCATATACTTATAAAAGAAATATGTGCCAGGATATATAGCACATCTGCTTAAAGTTAGTGATTTATGTTTAGTAGTGAGAGAGCAGAATATAATTAGAAAGGGTTATATAGATAGGTCCACTCTATAATATTTTAAAATAGTCACTATATATATTATACAATTTCTAAAATTTATGATGATTATATTGCTCCTCACATGATTCTAATTGAAATTAAAAAAATTTACAGATGAAATAAGAAAAAAAGTTTATTAGATTTCCAGATGAGAAGTCTAACAGAAATTAGTAGGAGGGCTGGGAGTGTAGTTCAGTGGTAGAGAACTTACCCAGCATATGGGAGGACAGCAAGATAGGTAGCTAGGATAGACAAAGAGATGGATAGACAGACTGTCAGGAAAAGATGGGAAGCCCTCAGATAGTGCATAAAAGTCCAGTTGATGGCATAAAATGACCCACACTATTTAGCCATCAGACATCTGGGCCTCAGCTAAGTATAAGTATCAGAGCTAGTAGTTTAGTTTTTGATGACTTTTATGAGAAGAAATTTCAGTTCCAGAACTATCAGTGTGCAAGGAATTCATGTAGAAAACATAAAACTACAATCTAATCATTAGAAATGAAGTTGAATTAAAACAACTTGTCGGTAAGGACAATGCTGACAGAAAGCATGAATTAAAACCAAGACCCATTAGGCTTGACCAAGGACTTCCACTGGTGTCATGATTTTGTCAGTGTCATTTTGCTCCTGTTATTCAGTCCTTAGTGCCCGAGAGCTTCCTTTACATTGTGGAGACAGGAACATCTACTTCAGAAGATGCACAAGAGCATTATATGAGTGATTACTAAGAAGGACGCCTGGCACCTATTTAAGTGAGATGTAAGTGCTTATAAAACAAAAATAAATAGCACCATATCTAATAGAAGTACTTTTCTTTAACCCTGTTGATGTGTTTCCACTCAAATAAATTAATTGTCTCATTTGGCGAGAAGAAAGCAGTGCTATGCCAAAACACTGGTTGACCTGCATGGCCTTGTCTCTAAAAACTCCAGAATGTATCTTGTTTGTGTGTGTTGACAAGCACTGAGAAATGAAAAGCTTTTCTTTTTCTAGTCTCTCATGAAAATGTTCATTGACTTATATGTTCTTGGTGGGACAGAGAAAAGGGAAAAGGGTGGGATCTTCAGAAGCAGCCAGTGTGAGGCCGCTGCACCATCAGGATATGTATATTTCAGGTTTGCAAAAAGATAAAACCATTAACCTAGACAACCAATGTGAAGAGAACATCCTGCAACTCAGCAGCCATTGTTGAATTCCTACTACTTTATCAAGTGAAATCTTGTGTCCTTTCTAATGCTATTTTTTTCTATTACCATTTTGTAGTCTTTAAAAAATAAATAAATAAAACCATTAATGGTATAACAGTCACTAAGTTTTATTTATGAATTAAACTTTAGCACTGTATTGTTTCAGCAACTGATGGTTTTGAAAATACTGTGAATATTGTGCAATTGGTCAAGATACTTGTTATTATTTTCTGACATTTGAAAAACAGATATATTGCTTTTAGCATTGTTGTCTAAAATCTCTTTAAATTGGGTATCTCTTATCCTCATATTATTTTTGAGATACTGTTGTCTCAGAATTGTTACTGATGATACATTGGACTGTACAATAATTCAAGATTTATGCACATATCTTTCTGTGCACTAGCCTATAGTGCACATGGCATGTCACTCAAAAATGTGTGAGTCTGTGTCTGGAGAAATTCATCAATCATGCGGGCAGCTTGAATCCCTAATACCACTGAAGCAAAGCTAATAAAATAATGCATTATTTAAACCATAGTGTTGTTTTGTCTTGTTTCAAATTTAATATCTTCCAATATGGATACATATGCCGCTTGTCAGTTATAACATTCACATCTGGCACTATAGTTAAAGCACCAGGGAATGGAAATATTTGCTTCTACCAAGTTGTACTGAGAAAGGTACTTTGGGCTTAAATGAAAAAGGTATGTTACAAGAATTGCAGAAATCAACTGTAAAATTTCAGGAAATCGTTGCCCTTCCTTGCCATAGTGCATCAAGCAGTTTAATTCTTGTAATATTGAAGTGCTAGGCAATAGGTTATTCTGACTTGTCTTGTAGCTCAGAGAGAGAAGTCTTTGTGGCTAAGTCTTATTTTGATTTTCCAAAAAGCCAAATAATAATCGCCCTGAGTTGGTGTGCTCTTGTATTGTCATCATTTAATCTCTTCTAATCATAGAGTTGATTAACAAGTGAGTCATCTTTAAACTAACAACTGCTTTAATCTGATTAACTGACTTTTTCCACATACGCAAACACACAAAAGCATCAAGAATTTAATGAATCTATTGCCACATGAGGCATTTGGCCACACAAGCAATATACAGGGGTTCTCAAGCAAATAGCATGATAAAGATGTGCATGTGTGGTATACCACATACATGGCACACATGTGACAAACAGATATCAGCCAAACCATATAAAACTGTCATTTGCATAAACAAAAACATCACCAGCTATGCTTGGTTCAATCTTGTATTTGTAAATTTTAAACAGAAGTAGATCAGTCTTATTTTTAAAATATTTGGTTGAATACTTGAAACAACGGATCTGAATTTTTGTGAATAAAATAATCAGCAAAATAACATGAATTTATTATATTTACCATAACCTGACATATTTTTAAAAGCCCATTAAAGGGAATAAATATAATGCATTTACTAATGCTAGATGTTTACTAAAATTGACCACCCTAGATAAATAACCATGTTTAATTTATGACTTACAATGTAAGGGAAAAAAAATTTTTAAAAATCCCCCTAAACAACAAGACAATTAATGAAGACTTGGCAAAATTGAACTAAACTGTTTACATTATGATACATTTATCTCTAACTTTAGCAAGGATGGCCTATTCTTATGATAAAATGTTTTTCTGTATGCTTAAACTGGGCCTGACACTAAGCGGGCCTTGACCTGAGACATGGTTGGAGCACCTGGAGGATTCTGTTGGTGGTATCTTCTGAGAAGAGCTTCTCCGCCTGCTGGGACAGGGAGATGGCTGTGGACAGTGGCTGCTGCTGCTGCAGCTGCTGCTGCTGGAATTCCCTTTTTGGAAAGCTGTGCTCAAGTGTGCAAGTAACAAAGAAATAGCTTGGAAAAATCCTGCCACTGGGAGGAGGGGCAGGAAAGGAGGAGGGGGACAGAGATAGGCAAGACCAAAGTAACTGCAGGTGAGACAGTCTCAAATACCCCCAGCATTGGTCTTTGTGGTAAGAAGGAAGGGAGCAGAGTCCCAAAGTTGGCCTTGCCCGGTGATCCTGCCAAAACAGGTGGGTGGAGATGCAAGATAAAGCTGGCTGGCGCTGTGACCCTTCTGCCGGCAGCCTCGCTCTTGCAGCTAACACATTCACGTGGAAAGTATTTCTAAGCTCTGTGGCTGTGGTTGAGATGTGTTCTGCAGTGAGGTAAGAGCTGTAGACAGCACAGGCTGGTTACTTGGATCCCTTTGCTTCCCAGGTTTCCGGGATCATCAGTTGCATAGGACATACATATCCATTGAGCATCTCAGTGATACTTCGGACTAATGTTGCTAGAGCTGCAAGGGTTGATTCTGTGACTCAGTATCCGAGGTGACAAAGGAAAATGTTAAGTGCTATAAAAAACAGCAGAATTAACTAATTGAAACTGAATACAGACGTTAGTTGAAAAGAGGACTACCAACTGCCAAACAGTCATTTTAAAAGGACTTTACAACATTAGATATTTTTTTTTAGTAAAGAGCTCAGTGTTACAGGAGACACTCAATGGTTCGAAGTTCAACTTGGGGATCAGGCTGAGCTGTATTCAGGTCTCAGCTCTGTCACTTGACTCTCAGCCTTTCTAAACTAGCTTTTCTGGTCTGAAAATTAAATATAAAAAATAATGCTAATAAACTCTAGGATTCTGATGAGAACTGAAAGTCTTAATGAATGTGAAGTACTTGGCAGACAACATATTATATTGTGACTCCTGTTTTGCTTCAAAACTGAAACAAGAGAAAGAATGCACAAGTTTCTTAGGACAGTCTCTTTTCTATATCCAATCTTATATAATATTCAGTGTTGAAAGTTGTTTCAGGAACTTGGAGGTCAAGAGCCCATGATCCTGCATTAGACTGACATATCTCTTGGCATTAAGATCTTTCTTAAGCCAACCAAAAATTCTTGAATGAACACATAAGCATTTCTTAAAAGTTTTGCCTTCTCTGGGAAAAAAGAAACAAGCTGTCTTCAGTCTGACACAGTGAGGCCTGGCTATCATTCATTCTCATTATGGCCCTGGGTTCAGCAACCTCTTACAACGTTCTCATAGGTGCTGCTTTGCTGTGCCATTGTTATTATTGCGCTTGGGTTCACAGGCCAATTGTGTTCACATTCTCTTATCTGCCAGGGGCCTAGATAGCTGGACCATCACTTATGGAAGTTTACTGTGATGGAGAGAACATACCCTAGTGGTCTCTGTGATGATTCTGAAATTCCTACACAATAGGAATACTGATGATGACCATTTGCCCCATTTATCTTCTCTATTTAGAAACAGCAGCCATCACAAAATAAGACTCAAATTTCCATTGACAGTTAAGCTCTGTACTTGAGGAGAAAATATTTGGATATTAAAGAAAATAATGAGAGAACATGCAACTAGGAAAAATAGAAAATGAAGCTTGTGAAAAGGAAAACCTTAGGTTTTATGCAGATGAATGCTAGTGCCATAGCCTTCAAGCAGGACTTGAGCTAAGTAGGCCCTGCAGCCTACAACTCCTGATTCAGCAACACTGAAAGATTTATTGATGGCTGTTCTTGGCCTTGGTCCTTCCTTCCCTGCCATAGAAAAACTATTAATGGAAATTGCACATAAGTTTTCTGGACCTTGTTTCTATGGATTTATTCCCATGTCAGCAGGTAAGAATGGCAACTGCTTTGGAATCAAAGCAAAGCATTAAGAAAATATCATTCCCTCCTCCACAGAGTCTGGCAGAACTGGTGTGTTAGTGCTCTGAAAACCAAGGAGAAGTGCAGGAACTCTTGTCAGACAAAGTAAAGAGAGTCCTGATCTGCTCTCAGCATCTAATGTTTCTGCTAAAACTTGAACAAGCTGGAAGAATCTGGAGGGAAAGGGCTCCTTGAAGGGTAGGGAGTAGTAGCACAGTACCCTCTCTGCTCTGCTGCTGTCGTGCCGGCTAGGACACACTGAAGTTGATCAGGGCAGGAATTGATATTGTTCAGGATGCTCCAGCAAAGCCTGCCTTGAGCGTCTCAGCATCACGACGGCTCCTTTCAGAATTCTACAAGCATCGAGTCACAGCTTTATCAGCCCTTGAACACTCCTCTTCTTCCATTGCAGGCTGATGGCCCCCAGATCTCAGGCACTTGCACAGCAAGAGCACATTAGTTACAGTACAAGGAGATGAGCACTGTGGAGGAGGGACTTTATGCACCAACCCGTCCCACCTAGAAGTCACACACAGGGGAATAACCACATATGAAGGAAAATGGCACATCTTCTAACATTGTATAATGCTTTTAAAAAATTAAATGCATTTATTACATGATAACTAAAGAGAAATGGATACTTACTACTTATTGACCATATACTAAGGAACATGTGTTTTATCTATATTAACTAATTTAACCATATAGCATAAACCAGCTTTATGAAATGCTCAACTTATTAGTACCTTTACTTTCAAGCAAAGTCATTGGAAGGAAGGAAGGAAGGAAGGAAGGAAGGAAGGAAGGAAGGAAGGAAGGAAGGAAGGAAGGGAGGGAGGGAGGGAGGGAAGGATGGTAGTTGCCCAAGTCATTGCTTAGAAATAGCAGAGTTACAAGCCTAGGCCGTATGGATGAAGGTCTTATGCTACTACCCAGGGACACCTGTATCATAAGGCAAGTGGTTGTAGAGGATTGGATGGAGTATCCAGAGATGAGTGGATGTACTACTCTAGTCAAGTAGGTGGTAGATACTGGCACATATTTTTACAAAGTACAAGCCCACAATACCTGGTGGCATCTTAGATCATGAATGTAGTGTTCAGAAATTTAAGAGAATTCCCAGTTTTATAGATCTTGAGGAGTTGTAAAGGTCACCAGATCTGAGACTCAGAAACTAGAAACATGTAGACAAATCAAGTGAATTAGCTGAAAATATGGCAAGTAAGCCTCAGGAACCAAGGAAAATATCTTTCACAAGGCCAAGGCTGATGTGGCAAAAGAAGAAAGTGTGATGTGAGGAGAAGTCTGACTCTCTTGGACTGTGGATTCTCAAATTCATGAGCAGGTGATAGTGAATTTAAATTTATATCACCTGCCCTAGTACAACTTGGTCCCTTTGATGGGCAGTGTGGTGGGATGTATTTGAGTCTGTGGATGGAGGTCAGGCAGCTCACTGTGCAGACTGAGTTTGGCAGTGTTTGGTGAGGCTTCCTTGGCATCCCAGGAGGGGCCTGTTATCACAGACAAGCCAGAATCGAAGCCAGCCATAGACCAAGGCCAATACTAGATCTTGGGCTGCTTGGAGCTTCATTACCCCATTTTTCACTTCATGCAATTAAAAGCTGACTGGGATGGCCCAGACCTGCTTGTGAATCACTGAGATAAAGTGACTCAGGATGCTCCATGTGAAGTGACGGCTGCTTCAAACAACCCGCTTACCGTGGGAGCTGGGGTTCTTCAGTCCTCGCATTTGATCTACAGACAGCTGTCACACTGGAGCTGTGCTGGATCTCTCAGATTTTATTTCCTGATTGGTTCTTTGTATCTATGTTTCTTTGATTTAATCCTTTTCATTTTGAAGCTGAGGTCATTGTCATCTGCGGTGACTTCTGGCTCTTGGTAGGTGATGAGCCCCTTGGGAACTGAGCGACACCTTTCTATACATCTCAGATGCCTTACATCTTCCACAGGCTACACAGAGAGGCAAAAATAGCTTCACAGCTTTTTACCGTTCCTCCTCATGGCTGTGTGTTTGAAAGACTCTTCCACAAGAACACCGAAGAATGAGTACCTAAAAATACTTGATGCCATAAAAATGGTTCTATTTATCTGGACATCGAAGTTTGAGTGATGAGACAAAAATAATGTTTTCATCCCTCACCAGTGCCCTATCAGGAGGTCATAGAGGCACTTTGTGCAAGGGCCACCGAACACGTTCTTGGTGCAAAGGAGACAACCCTCCACTCCAACGGTACTGTGTAAGACAGCAGTTATGATAACAAAAGTCCATTATTATTGCAACTACCAATGACGATTGGGGAAAAGTTGCTGTGGTTATAGTGGATATAATAAGGAGAGAAGTGTACTTTACTTAGTTATTTATCTTTATTTATTTATTTTTCATTTATGTATTTGGCATAGGCTCTCACTATGCAGCTCAGACTTATGGTGATCCTCTTGTTTTCAACCTCCCCAGTGCTGGGATTATAGCTGTGTGCTACCATGCCCAGACTCGGTCACTGGCTCAGCATGACCCAGTGGTGGGCTGGCATGGTATGCACAACCAGGGATTAAGCCCTGATCCCTGTGCTTGCCAAAGTGCTTAGTTCCACTGAGCTATTACTTCATTTACATTGAACAGGACCTTTCTAGCAGTGAAAGTTGGTGTATAATAATTTCCATGAACAATTAAAGGAGGTTGGAAACTTTCTCTGTGTTAGATATAAGATCATCTGCTCATGTACAGCCCTTCTGCTTTAATGGTGTGACATATGACTCCAAGTGAACTGGCATCAGCCAAACCTGAATTGAATTCTGTCTATGGTCTCTGAAGAGGACTTATCATCTCCTCTGAACCTTATATAAAAATATAGACAAGGTAACTGAGGAATGTCCTTCATTAGGAAACTGATACAGCAAGAAGTGATTTTTTAGAAAATGAAAGGATATGTAAGGCTAAAGAACTCATGTAGGAATATCTGATAGAATATGCATGATCAACAAATGGATCAGTTTATGCTCATGTTGTTGTCTGTGGGAATGCAATTCACTGTCACATTTATGAGAGTGGCATTTGCAATCACACAGGCAGGACCTAATTTTTCTTCCTTCTTCACCTTCTACACAAGTTACATCACCCCTTTAAACTGATTCACCATATATGCAAAATAGGACTAGTAATGCCTTACTGAAAGATTTCTGATTTGTGAAAGGATAAGGTGAGAATGTTTGTGTAAGGCAGATAGTATATTACCAACCATACAACAAACATGCATTATATGCTACTTATCTAGCTTTATTATTCTAATTTAAAAAGATTAATTTTTTGGTAAGGTAAGTCCGTCCCTATGAAGTACCAGTGCAAAAACTCTCATGGGATACTTTGTAGGCCACACATCAACCTATCTACTGAGCCTTAGATGAGGAAGATGTAGGTTTTTGTGTTCTGTACTTTCAGAGCTACACAAAAGGTCATCTTTGATCAAGAACGCACGTGATTTCATGGCATAAATGTTACAGGAATGAGTTCTAAAGTCACACAATCTGGTTTCCAGCCCCAGTTAGCACATTCCAGCCATCTGAGTTTGGGCAAGCTGGGGCTGGGGAGATGACTCAGTGGAATAAGCACTTCCCTGGCAAACACAAGGGCCTGAGTTCAATCCCTGGTTCTGCCAAGAAAAAGAAAAAAAAAAAAAAAAAAAAGGTTTTAAGCAACTGTTTCAGTCTTTACATACTTCATGCTAGCTAACAAAAGCAGGTAACCCTACTGATACTGACATTCCTTTTAAAAAGAGCTCAGGGCCAGGTCTGGTAGGAGACTGTGCAAGTTGTTGAGATTGTTGCCCTACCCAACCCCAGTGTTGAATGCTGCCATTCTGTAATAGCTTTCAGAATTGTTAGAAATTTATTTAAAAGATGGTTAAAGATAAAATAGTTTTCTCTCGGACTGCATGTCATGAAGTATGCCACATGCTCTTTTAGACTGCTGCACTATGAACTTATACTTCAGGGTCCTTTTTCTTTCTCTGTGTCATTTCACTTTTGACTCTCAGCAAGAAAACTGAAACTCTGCAGATTACCCAGTAATCAAAGTGCCAGTTTGAATCACAAAAGACTAGAACCCTTTCTTCCTTTTAAGGTAGCAGAGAGCATGCTGCAAAGAATATTTTTTGAAAGGCAATATTGAGATTTATAAGTACATTATCAAAAATTCAAAGATGCTCTTTCCAAAAGCTGAAACCATCACAGCCCCAGGCCAACCAAGACACAATAAGACACAGCTGGTCATGCGGACCAATGGTCTTACTGTGGGTGACCTGCAGAAAGAACCACCCCTAACAGTGGTGGCTCTCAGAAGGGGGGCTGCCCTTCCCAATGTAAGCTCTTTGAAGCTGCATTTCCTTCAAGCAATGAGAAGCCTTTGTGGTGATAGGAAACACCATTCATAATTACATTCATAATTAGAGAAGAAGACAGTGTGTGCTTGTCATGTTAGGGTCTGAGAGAAAGTCCTGGTGAATGCCCTGCATTATTCCTATGGGGACTCTCCTGAAATATTCAGTACTCAGCTTCACCCAACTTGGAATTCCGGGAGGCAACTTCCCTCCACAGCCACCTCTCTTCCCAGCACCGCATTCAGCCTGGAACCAGCAGCCCAGGTGGGAAACACTCTCCATTAATCCAACCACTGAGACAGGGTGCATACATTAATGAAATAGTTTCACAATTACATGAATATATTTATTTATAGGACATCTAAGAGAGTGAATGCAGAGCAGTCCAGTGGTGCTTGGAACAGCCATAACATTCTGAGCAAAGGTTGGACTGAATGATCAGCCTACCAGACTCTTTTTTACTGTCTATAGAAAATTAATACCAATGTCTAAGTCACTCATTCAAACATCCTCAGGTAGGCAAAAGAGATAATAGTGTTTCATTCAAAAGAGAAGAAAAGGATAAAATTAGCAAAGGTATCAGAAAAAAATGAAACTAGTGAATTGATCAAAACTTCAAATGAGATCTAAATTTCCATAATTATTTAATAATTGCATTAATTTTATACTTTGAGATTTCAATAGAGATCATACAAAATGAAAAATTAAATAATAAATAGTGTTTAGAAAGCTTCTACAATGGTATTCCTATAGATATAAATTAACAGAATGAAACCCGTAACTTTTCTTTCATTGTATAGTGAGAAAGCCAAGGGCAACCAGAAAAGAAAATAAAACCTCAAAAGATTTTCAAGAATTTTCTCTTAGATGTCATTTTGTAGAGAAGCTACTAGAGACAGAATGTAAAATAGTTTTGAAGACTTACTTAGCAAGTTATTCATCAGCCCCAGCAACAACAACAAAGTCTAGAAGCCTGCCCCAGAGTAAGGGTCAGCACCATGCAACATGGTCTAAAAGAGGAAGCAGAGGGCTAAGAGCGAGCTCAAAGCGAGGTTCACACACTGGAGGACCAGTCATGGGCTGCGTGAGATTCAACCAGCACTTAAACTTCTGAGACTCATAAGCTTGTAGATATGAGAGGATAAGACCTACCACAAAGAATATGAAAGAGAAAGTATGATACAATTAAGCCTACCTCAAGAACTATATGGAAAATAGTGCTTAGTAAATGAGTCTGTCCCATTCTCCTCTAGGCTGTTTCTTTCTCCTTTACTTTTTTTTTTGTTTGTTTGTTTTTTGAGATGTGAGTAGTCTCTGAAAAGGAAGGAGAATTAAACTTTTGTTTGTAGGTTTTCTGATTTTAAAAATGTGTCTCTTCTTTTACACGTGGAAGTGCATCTGTGCATTGTGTCCACAAGCATTTCTGTACTCGTGCCTGCTGGCCATGGACAAACTCAGTTTGGGCAAAGCAGAAACTGTTCTGTGAATAAAGTGTTGTAAAGTTCAGTGAGGGGCTCATTATTTAGCTGTGACTTAATAGCCTACAGAGGTCACAAAAAATGGAACTTAAAGATCCTGGAGCAGTGATTTAGTGACTTGACAGGAATATCACATTCACATATTTCACTCTCATTATGATGAACGCAATGACGCTTTGACTAGAAACCTGACAATATTCTTCCCTTGATGCGTTGCTGATTTATTATATCTAACTATATCCAGGGCGTGTCATTTTCTTATCCTCGAAATAGAAATTCACAGACCCATTGCCCTTTTCCCACAGCAATTTCTCATATGAATTCTAATTCATATGGTAAGTGATTTGGAAGTCCTGTTACCAAATGAGAACTAACATGTGGAGCTTTTCAACTACCTCATTCTGTGAGTCCACAAATGGTGAATGTGTCTCCTTTTTAAAAAGAGAGGGAAAGAATAAAATAGAGATACAAAGAAAGAAGTCATGCTGACGTATACCCATAAATTTGTGAGGAGGAAATATAAAAACAAAGTAGGCAACACAAAGGACATTCACAACAGGAGCCGCTTTACCTTAATCACTAGTGAGCTGGGTAGCAGAAACCACTGAAAATAAGTCACAGTGTTGTATGGAGTTTGGAAGAACTGACAACAACATCTGCATCAAAATTACTATCACAAAGAGAAGAACTCATTCCCTGAGTTATTATGAAAGCTACTAAGGAATGCTGTAGAACAGAAGTGGGTTAAATTTATATTGACAATCATTAAGTTAGCCGGCTCCCAGCTATCTATTGATGACATCCATCATTATTTTGCAGTGAAAGAAGTTCATCACAAGACAGAGGGATAACAAGTGAGATTCTCAGCAAGTCAGTGTCAATTGAAAGGAAGACATAACAACATCGATTTGATTGGATACTTTATGATGGCAAAAGATCACAGTTCTTTACATCATGGAGCTTGGCAGTGTGTCTGATCTGTCAGAGGGAGTCAGTGAATATTGCTGGATGAATATGCCACAGAAGAGAGGAAGTCACTCTCTTGGTGTACAGGTACTGATTTTCCTACCTAAATTACAATACACATAAATCTAAGGACATTAACTTATAAGGCCTCCCTTTAACAAATTATCTCTACTCTTAGGATTAGAGCAGATGATGTATCACAGGACAATCGATTAATTTCTCATAATTTCCTCCTTGACCCATCGCGCTGTGTTTGCTATCCTGGTGTAATCTCATATTATTTGACTTCAGCTACTGTACCCTTTCTGAGGTATAAAATGTAATATGCAGCTCTGTCTCCCTTGAGTCAGGGGATCGAGCCCTGAGAGCTCTATGAAGCTCTCTCTGTCTGTCAACTCATGAAAGAGATAGAAAGTGACCCAACAAGCCTGTTCTCAGTTCCCTCAAGATCCAGAAAATGGTCCCCCATTTATTTGACATTTATCGTGTGCCGCACACTCTTAAACAGAGTTGTACTTAAGTGTCCATCTGTAATCCTCAAAATAACTCCTCCAATGGGTGGGACTTTTTCTCTTGAAATACAAGTGAAAGAAAATAAGATTACAGAGGTCAAGTATCTTTGCCAAAGTTGGTCTGTTAAAAACACAGAAGTAGGTGGCAGGCCAAATAGCTCAGCAGATTAAAGCACTTGCAAGCAGGCACAGGGACTGCGGGTTTGATCCCCGGGCCTGCCATGCTAGCCCTGCCCCCCAGGGAGGATTGAGATGACAATTGAGGCTGGGCATGGTGGTGTGCGCCTGTAATCTCAGCTGTTGGAAGGCTATAAACAGGCGGATCACTATGAGCCAGATCTAGTAATGAGACACTGAACACCCTGTTGACCCTACCCTAAAATACAAAAAATAAAAAATAAAAATTGCGGAAGTAGAATTTGAACTAAAGTGTGTCAGACTCAAAGCAACTCAATGTGGTCTTATATTTGTCTTAGAGAATTAATGTGAGAGGTATCTGTAGTGACAGCTAAATTCATCCATTGAACAAATCTCAGTTTTTTTCTCTGACACCTAATATTTTAACTATCTTTCAATTTTAAGGTCATAACCTCTTCACTATAATGAAAGCAACTGCATTCTACTAATAAAGCAGAAAGAAATTAAATCTAAAGCTCCCTGAAAGCTGCGGTCATCAGCTCACCATCTTAGGCTGCCCCGCAATGGTCTGTGATCAAGACTGGTTTAAACAGGGCTTCTGCCTCAAGCCCAAACGAAAAAGCAGAGACACCACAGAGCAATGCCTCTACAGCCCCCTCCTCTTCTACAGCCCTTTTTCTGCACATCACTACTTCACCCTGAGACTGGATTCAACCATAATGTGCTAAACATGGCCGCTGGAAATGGGATGCTTTGAAAAGCGATGTGGGAAGGACAGTGGCCAGCTGTGCTTGGATCAATATTTGCACTGGCCAGCTGTGGTCAAGGTAGCATCTCAGTAGATCCACATGGTGCGCAGGGAAAGAAACTGCTTCCTAGGGGAAGAAGGGGCTGGAGAAACAACAGATGTTTCTTACTGGCTCATCAACAGGTATGATCAGGTAATTAAAAATGTATATACTTTCAATGAGATGAAAAGGAAAGGAATAAGAAACATTTCTTTCTAAGGTCATAGGTCTTTGCTCTTGTAATCTACAGTCTCTTCACTCAAGAAAATGAAAGGTAGCTCAGGGTGTTCTTTGTGGCTCTAAGAAGGGCTCTGTCCTCATCTAATACAATGCTGTACATCGGGGTCTTAATAATACATAAGGAAGAAAAGAAATGGAGGCCAGGGAAGAAAAGAAATGGGAAGGAAAGGAAAGGAAAGGATAAAGGAAAGGAAAGGAAAGGAAAGGAAAGGAAAGGAAAGGAAAGGAAAGGAAAGGAAAGGAAAGGAAAGGAAAGGAAAGGAAAGGATAGGATAGGATAGGATAGGATAGGATAGGATAGGATAGGATAGGATAGGATAGGATAGGATAGGATAGGATAGGAATTAAAAGTGAAAATAAAAGAAAAATGAGACAAAATATTTTAAAATACACGGAAAATGTTAGAAATACCTATTGTCATATATGTCCAGTGAAATTTGGCAGGATGTAAAGTAACAAGACAGCTAAACATGTAAACAGATGGGAAATTCTAGTATCTACCTGCCGTTGTTTATTAGATATTGTGAAATCATTGTTTTATTTGCAAGATTAAATTTCATGTCATTTGATAGCATTTTAAACTCTTTCAGGGAGCCTATAATGAGTGTTAAATTGGATTTGCCACATATATCCTTTGCATTCTCTCTTTGTTCCAGCTCAGCTGGCAAGCAATTGTGAAAGCCCAGCCAGGACCCCAGGTCTTAGCAGAAGTTGTCTTTACTGTCACTATTCGCCCTGCTCACTCTAAAGGGTAGAAAGTAAGAAGTACCATTTTATGAAAGTCATATTTTCTGAAAGCCCAAAGTTATCTGAACCTATATGAACCTAAAAATAGTTACTTGAGTTAGCCCTATGGTTTGAGGTTTGAATTAAAGCTTAAGTCATTCTTATTTTATCTGCTCTACTTTTCCATCAGTAATTATAACGTTTCTATATCTCTGTCTTGAAAAGGAAGACATTATCATGGGTTTGGATACAGAAGGAACAAACTAAAAAAGTGCTCATCTACTAAAATGAATCTGTATAAACATACCTACCGGTTCAAAGGACTCTAACTTTGAGTATATATGGATCTCGTCGGCTGGTTTCCATTTGTTCATTTTAGCAGGCCATATTTATATCTGAGAAAAATACCAGTGAGTTTCCAGAATCTTTCAAACCTCAGTATTGCACAAATAGCTAATCACAGGGTAAAAACACTGACTCACTTACTTGAAGATAGAGAATGTTCTGGATTCTTCCTCAGTGAATGAACTCGCTGGATCTGCTTTGCCCATAGCTTATTATGGGCAGAAAAAACCTGCCTGTACTCTCTACTAGAATGGACAACTAATGAAGTCACATTTTGTAGTACTCACTGCATTATTACTTCTATTTCTTTCCCACAGGCATGAGGACAAGACTATGTATCTGACTAAGCATAAGACAGCCATTCTAAAGGGTACTGCTGCGGGAGATCTTACAAGAAGTAAAATATCTTTGAGAATTTCAGTTAAGTAGCATGGAAGTGACAAAGAAGTTAGTATGAAACCCAAAGATTTCAGGCACTTCTTTTTGCATCAGGATTCATATTTTTTCTCTGTATTTTTAGGGAGGGTCTATAGGGTGTTGAGGGTCTCACTACTAGATCGGACTCATAGTAATCCACTTGTTTACAGCCTCCCAAGTGCTGGGACTACATGTGCACCCCACCACTCCCAGTTTCAATTGCCATCCAGGGGGACAGGGCCAGCACAGCAGGCCCAGGGATGGAACCCCTGGTATCTGTGCCTGCTTGCAGGTACTTTAATGCACGGATCTATCTGGCTAGCCTGTGTGTGTGTGTGTGTGTGTGTGTGTGTGTGTGTGTGTGTGT
>PVKA01036970.1:0-21363 GCA_004027165.1 Ctenomys sociabilis | reverse complement strand
AGGAGCTGGGCGGGGGCGGGCGGGATCTTATCTGTATTTTCTTTTAAATTTTTATTTATTTATATTTTTGGTACAGGGTCTCCTCATTCTGCGTGGACTTTTAGTGATCCTCCTGTCTCAGCCTCCACAGTGCTGGGATCCCAGGCGTGCACCACCACACCCAGACCCCATTACCGGCTAAGCACTCCCCAGAGTGGCAGAGCCAAAGTGGCATGCAGTGTTGGGGATCAAACCCTGGTCCCCACCTTTGCCAAAGTACAGGCTTAGTCCACTAAGCTATCTTACCAGCCCTCTGATCTGGATTTTGAAAGCACAATTTTCTTTGTATTTTAACAAAGTTATCTGCTACCCTGGCACATCAGAAGGTCAAAGTTTATGGTGCCAAGATTAAACAACTCACCATCCCTAGGCATAGTGCATCAATACTCTAGGTAAGTGCTTATTGCTATTTAAATAAGAGAAACATAAAAATAAAGTATCTGTAGCTTTCAAGTTGCCATTATTCACATTTCAGATCACTTAAAATTCTGTAGCAATAACTCAGGCTAAACCATAAATCATAGCAATATTAATATAATTATTTAACAAATAAATAGCTATCATATTAATTTATATTCTTCTAAGCGGTGAAGTAAACTACTTGAAACTGAGAATTAAAATAATATGATGCTATGTTCCAATTAAATTATTATCACAAAATTTTCTTCATTTTTTTTTGTTTTATACTAAAGATGGCTATCATCATTTCCCTTCTAGGTCTATTTTCTTTCTTTCTTTTTTTATTTTTTTTAGGAAAGGTCTACAGGATGTTCAGGGTCTCAGTGTTAGATCAGACTCATAGTGATCCATCTGTTTACAGCCTCCTAAGAGCTGGGACTGCAGGTGTGTGTCACCAGGCCCAGTCTCAATCACCATCTCAGTGTGTCCTTGCGGTGGGGCTGGCATGGCAGGCTGGGGAAATGAACCCCTGGCTCCTGCACCTGTTTGAAGGCACTTTAATCTGCTGAGATATTTGGCCAGCCCTTACATTTCCATCTTATTTCTTTTGCATTTCATTAGCTAATGTGCTTTTTTGTTCTTTGTGAAAAGGCAGAAATTCCTTCCCAGCTACTTGTGCCATTGGACTTAGCAACATGACTAAGTTGTGGAACACAGAATAATAAAAGAAATAGGATCCCCATGCTGAAGGGCTGAGATTTGCAGTAGAAACACATTCTTCTTTTAAACTAACATAACTTAAGTCAGTTTCAATAAATGAACTTCTTATGAAAGACTTGAGATTTGGAAATCCTTAGTGATACTACGGTTTGCTAGGAGTTCAACAGAGTCCGTCCCACGTGACCACCTCCTCTACAGACTAGAGGGAGGAGAGGTGGGGAGGTAAAGTCCTCTGGAGCAGGGATTTAGAGGCGGGCAAAGTCTTCCAGGAGCCAAGACTAGAGAAAGCAAGCTGGCCCTGCGACACAATACCTCAGTTCCTCCTGACTGCACAAAGCCAGTGGGATGGACGCCTGTGTTGGTTTGCCATGAACAAATAAGTGCAGGCTATTGTTTCACAGCTCAACAGGCCTGAAGTTCAAGGTGGAGCAGTTGGCAGTGTTGATTTCTTTTCAGGGCTCTCGGGGAGGATCTGTTGGAGGCCTTTCCCCTCTGCACGTAAGTCTTTGCCTTGTCTTTGCACTATCTTTCTTCTGTGCATTTCTCTCTGTGTGATGTGCTTCTGCTTTTATGAGTATGTGATTGTATTGTGTTAAGGGCTGTCCTGCTGGCCTCAGTTCAGCTTAGCTATCTCTTCAATGACTTGCTTCAGAAAAGGTCACATTCTAAGGCAAAGGAAATTGGGACTTCAAAATATTAAATTTTATGGGATGATATTTCAAATCCAAAACAGAGTTCATTCTTATAGCATACATGTAGGCAGATTGGGTCAAGTTTGAAGAAGCAGAACAAAGTAGAGGAGAAACCAGACCTGTCTCACAGATCTAGACAGACTCACAGGCCCATTGTGCCCTGCCCTTAACAGTGAATACTTCTTTGATGATATTATTTGCTCGGTTATTCAGAAATGCTTCAGTGGTCATCTATTGCATATGATTTAGCTCCCCGTGATCCACGTAATCTTAATGCTTTTGTGTTTTTAGAACATATTCTCTCTTCTATATATCTAACTGATCTCAGATTATTTTGTCCCTCTCTTCTTTTGATACCATGGCTTTGTTAAGGACTACCTCCTCCTACCATCACCTAACAGAAATCATGTGGAGGAAGTTAGGCTTCGAATCCAATTTGTGTAGAGACTTGACAAAATATTCGTCAATGTGTATATGTCAATGGTACCTGTCAGTCAAGCCTCTTATACTTCATTTAATTATTTACAAAACAGTATTTGTTTTCAAAATTTTGTTATCATTAAAAGGTGAATCTCACCATAATAACTCATGTGTCAAGGGCTTGATTCTAACTACAGTAATGTTCAACAGTGGTTGTTGACCTCATCAATGGACTTTCATGACCTGATAGCTGAGTGGGGCAATAGGAGAGCAGACAGAAGATATAGATCGCTAGAGCATGATTTATAAAGTTATATCCAGTCTCCAGTTCCTTGCTCAAGCTCTTTCCTTGCTCTCTGGTTTCCTGAATGCCACAGGCTGAGCAGCTTCCTCCACCAAGAGCTTCTGCCATGGTGTTTCTGCATTGGTTCTACATGGCCATGGACTGCATCATTAGAAACCATGAGCCAAAGTAAACTTCACCTCCTTAGTGCATTAGGGGTGTGTGTTAGGGGTGTTGTCCCAGTAACAGAGCTGGTGAATATACTCTATCTCATTTATTGTATGTTCCCATAGCTAGATTTAAACAGTACCTTCTAAATGGTTCTAATAAAAATTAGAAATCATTCCATTGCTCATAGAACTGGAGCTGACTATGCCCAAAGAATGGGTAGGACTAACAAATTCTCCATGAGATAATTACAGAAGAATTCATATCAGGTTGTAGTTTATAAGTTTAAAACAAAGACAAATTTAAACAATATTTTATTCAAGGCAATTTTTATTGAATTTTTATTATCTAAGGAGAATGTAAAATATTAAAAAAATTGGAAATGATACAGAACTTCACCAAAAAAATAAGAGATTTTGAACAGTGGTTGCTGTATTGGACAAATGTTGCCTTCCAGTTAGTTGTTCAGATTACCAGATATAGGCATGCAAAGTTAGGCCAAAGAGATAGTTCAGTGGTCTATGCGCCTGCCTAGGTAAATACAAGGACCCAGGTTTGATCCTTAGTACCACATGCGATGTCAGCCCTACCCCAGCATGCAGAGCTGGCCACTGGGACTGAGTATAATGGCACATGCCTGTAATCCCAGTGCTGGGAAGGCTGAAATAGGAGGATAACTATGAGTCCAAGTGCATAGAGGAAATACATGCACACACTATTGCTGTCCTGTCTCTGAATACGCTGTGCGCTCTTGTTCAGCAGTCCCATGACGTTGCTTTGTCCCAGTTCCCTTTCCCTTTCATTAAACTGCGAGCACTAGCAGTAGTTAACTGCTCACAGAAATATTTTTAGTAACTGTGCTTTCAAAATTTTATTATGCTAGAGTATATTGGATCTGATTTTCAGGACTTCATGTTTCCCTTCTTGTTTTGGTTATTTTAGGCAATTACATCTTTCTTTTTAAAATGTGTAATGCTCTTCTCCAGAACATCTTGTTGTTCCTTTTTTGATAAAAGAAAAATAAGCTTAACACTCTTGCTTGGGGAATTTCATGCTTCCTGAAAGAACTTCCTCATGGCATTGTATGCTTTCTTTTTCCCCACAGTTCCATGAAGGGCTGGGAGAAAGAACTCCATCTTCTACATCCAGGAAGTAAGTGGATCCATTTAACAGAGACCAGATCGAAGAATGTAGAGGCAGACAGCGAAGCATGAGCATTACATTTAAGCTAGCAGAGGAGGATCATGGGTAAAATGTGAAAATGTGGTCGCAGCAGTTTTGAAATATGTTAAAATTGAAGATTTTCCTATTTTAATCATTCTAAGACTATATTTAAAGTCACAGAGAAAAATTGATGGAGTTCTACCATTGCTTTTTATAGGAGATAACTATAGAAGATTATATTTCTATAAATTTTTCTGTTTCACTATTTCAAATAAGATAAAGTCTTGGTAAGAATTATTTATAAATATAGATGATTTGGGTCAAATATAAAGAACTTTAGATAAGAGGCAACAGTACATATAAGTGGCACACAGTAGATCATTACTTAATTAAGTAAAAAAATAATTTTTCTTAAAAGTACACTGTGATGGGGATAATAAAAATAGGTATTCACAGGACTTTTTCATTTTCTTTTGTTGTGTTTGTGATACACAATGCACAACCTCAGGAAACTGGCAAGTACACACATTATACCTCGTTCCTTTTTACTGTCTTGATCCTTGGGTCAGTTTCTATGTCCATGAAGCTTATACCCCTCTTTGCTATTGTCTATCTTTAATTTACTCTTTAAATCATTTATAGCTTGATGTTCTCATAGAGGACAAATCGTGAGATATTATACCTTCTGTGTACCCATTTTTTCCACTAATGACTCAAATTTATTCAAATACTATTTAATTAGAGTTTTCTTTATTTTTTTGATTTGTTAATACAGTACATTTGTTGATTTTAAATGTTTTTTTAGTTTTATTTTATTTTAAAGGGTTAAAACAAATAGCATAAACAAAGACAGAAGGATACAACAAAACACATCAGCTTTCCAAAACAAGAACAGCAAATGAACAAAGGTTGTTATAGATTATATATTTTCATCACCACATCTCTTGCTCAGATTAGCAGATAAAGGTGTGCAAGATTGGATAAATAGCTGAATATTAACACTTACTTTCAATAAACATTTTTTTCCATTAGAAATGCTGCCATTTAGAAGAGAAACATGAGAGGTATTCAATGGGGTCTTTGGACTGCACATTGCTGTCTTCTATGTAGTTGCACAGATATCAGCATATAATGAGTCAAAGTGAAAATTGTATTTTACTTATTTTTTTGAAAATTTTAAGCATTAACTGCTATTTTTAAAGAACTGATAAAATTAGAAGTGCAATCACCTGTTATCCTGTTTGTATACTTGCATGATTTTTCTCCCCTTATTTTTTTATCCTTTTTCCTTTCCATCATCTTTGTTGTTTATTCTTTATGTTCAGTTTCTTTCAATTTTTCTATATCTATTATTCCTTTCAGATCTTATTTATTCTCTCAGGTTCTTACCCTAGGGAGACAATAAGATATTTACACATGTGGGTCAGATTTATTTCACCTATGAGTGTAGAATCTACTTGCATCCCCTTACCTATAAAGGCCTCAAGTTCATCTTTTTTTATAGCTGAGTAATGCTCCATTGTATAAAAACACCACATTTTTTATCTATTCTTCAGGTAGTAGACATTTTGGTTGTCTCCAAGATTTGGCTATGACAAATTGTGCTGCTGTAAATATGGGTGCACATATGTCACACTAGTGTGATATTTTCAGTTCTATTGGAAAAAAAATACCTATAAGGGGAATAGCTATTTTTAAAATATTTACTCTCACAGAATTGAATACATAGAAGAAATGGACAGATTCATAGATAGGTACAAACTATCTAAACTGAGTCAAGAAGATATACAACCTCTTGAGTAACCCAATATCAACCAATGAAATTTAAAATATAATAATAATAATAAAAACTTATGAAAAAAAACACCTCTGGTCATGATGGATTCACCGCTGAATTTCACAAAAAATTTAGGCAAAATTCAATTTCAATATGCTTCAAACTTCAGTGGAATTGAAAAGGAAACAATACTCCAAAATGATTCCTGGAGGGAAGTATTTTACTCATACAAAAAGCAGAGAAAGACTTAACCAAAAAGAAAAGAGAATTACAGGCCAAAAAAGAGAATTGCAACATAGATGCAAAAATTCTCAATGAAGTACTAGCAATAGAATTCAGAAAGTCATCAGGAAGATTAAACATCATGGTAGGATTCATACCAGGGGTACAAGGATGGTTTAACATACGCAAATGTATAATGTAATACACTGTATTAATGGAACCAAAACCAAAAATCAAACAATTATCTCAACAGATGCAGAAAGGTCTTTTGACAAAGTCTAAAACTCATTCATAATCAAAACCCTAGAGAAAACTGGAATAGATGGCCTATATCCTAATCTGACAAAAGCCATTTATGGCAAACCAACAGCCAACATTATTCTAAATTGAGAAAGACTGAAAGCATGTACTATAAAATCAGGAGCAAGACAAGGATGTCCACTGTCACTATTCTTATTCAATATAGTTCTGGAATCATTTGCTAGAACCATTAGACAAGAGAGAGAATAAAAGGAATAAGAACAAATAAGGAAGAAGTTAAACTATTATTATTCACAGATGACATGGTACTCTACATCGAGGATCCAAAAGCTTCCATCAGTAAGCTCTAGAATTAAAAAAAAAAATCAGGATACAAAGTCAACACCCTAAAATCAATGGCATTCCTCTACAAAGATAACAAATGAACATAGAGAAATTACAGAAATGATACCCTTCATAATAGCATCTAAAAATATGAAATAGGAATTCATCCATCAAAGGAAGTAAAAGATCTATACAATGAAAATCACAATATTCTGAAAAAAGAGATTAAAAAGGATTTAAAAAAAATAGAAAAGTATTCTTTGCTCCTGGATAGGAAAAACAAACATTGTGGCAATGGTCATAGTCCCAAAATTATTATACAGATTTAATGTAATGCCTATTAAAATACCATCAATATACTTCACAGATATAGAGAAAACATTCCTGAAATTTATTTGAAACTAGAAAACACTCATAATAGCAAAGGCAATCCTGGCCAAAAAATTCAAGGCAGGAAGCATCACAATTTATGACTTGAAATGATACTACAAAGCTACTGTTATAAAATCAGCATGGTACTGGCCATAAAACAGTCCTGAGAATCAACAGGACAGAGTAGAAGGTGAAGATACAACTACAAGCACACTAAGCCGTCTTGTTTGACAAAGGGGCCAAACATGTTCACTGTAATAAAGATAGTGTCTTTAACCAATAATGCTGGAAAAACTGGTTCTCCATATGTTACAAACTAAAACTAGATCAGATCTATTGCCATGCACTAAACAACAGTAAAAATGAATTAAATATCTAATCATTAAAACAAAAATACTGAATCTACCGGAACAGAAAAAGTAGGTAGAAATCTCGAAGATATAGGTGTAGGCAGAGTTCATGAAACTATGTTGGAAATGCTTCAAAGCATCAGCCAATGGGATCTTCTTTTGTTGAGAAGTTTCTGCATGTCATGAAATCACCAACAACTTTAAAACACAACCTACAAACTGGGAAACAACATCTTAACCAACAATAACTCAGACAAAAAGGACTTACATCTAGAATGTATAGAAAACTAAAAGTAAAAATCAGGCCCCCAGAACTCAACGACCCAATCCAAAGGTGGGTATCTGAGATGAATGCATACTTCTGAGGAAGAAACACAGTTGGCAAATAAATACATGAAAAATGTTCCACAGCACTGGTCATTTGAACAATGCAAATTCAAACAACATTGAGATACCATCTCACCCATGTAAGAAGGGCTATCATTAAGAAATCAACTAATAACAAATTCCTGAGGGGCTGTGAGGTAAAAGGGAGCCTCTCTCTATTGTTAATCAGAATGTAGACTGGTACAACCACTATGGAAATCAGTGTGATGACTTCTCAAAACATTAGGATTGAAATTTCTATTCAGTCCAGCTATTCCCCTTCTGGGTATTTTTCCAAAAGAACTCAGTGTTCCTTTTAAAGAAAAGTAAATGGTAATTTATCACTCTTAAATTCAGACTAGACAAGTCAGTAGAAACAGCAGTCAAGTCCGGAGGCAGGAGATCTGGACTCTAACCTTGGTCACTAACCAGGAATGCAATCTTAAGAATCTGCTTATTGTCTACCTCCTTAGTTTTCTAAAGTGGCCCAAGACTGCTGTGGCCTGAATTAATTCCTATGTGAAATTGTTATGCTTAATATCTAAGCCCTATTGCCCAGGGTGCAATGGTATTTGGAATTAGGATCTTAGGAGGGGTCAGAAGTGATAATTAGGTCTAATTTAGGGTGTGCTAAGATAAAATATTCCCATTCTTAAAGGAGGAAGAAGTGAGGACACATGCATACAGAGAAGCAGATAGACAGACACAAGGCATACAAAATCATCTAGAAGCTGAGGCAAGAGGCCATAGAGATTTCTGGGTCCTATGATTTGTATCCTCTGCTGAGCATTTGCACATGGGGCTGCTTTCTATCCAAGCTTTTGGCAACATTAGTGATGGATACCAACCATTCCAGCTGTACTATGGGAGAGTGTATCGTGCACATTTTCTCTTTTTATGCTTTTTCTGAATGTTCCAAATAGTCTACAGTGAATACCTTTTATTTGGTATTCTTCTCTAAATGAAAAATTATAAAGAGACCTCCTTATAAAAATGCATATTTAAATTGGTTGATAATAGAACCACTTTATAATTCTTTCCTCATTGTAAGTCTTAGATACATAGAAAAACTTGATAAACATTAATCCACAGAAAGGTACAGGTGAATACTCATCAAGACAACCTTCATGCTAAAAGGTCATGGGCAATATCCAGGAAATGTCTTTAGTTACTTATGTAAGAAAAAAAGTTCCATCTTACCAGTCAAACAGTGTGTATTTTGTTCCATCATCCATTCTAATCATAGTGTCAGTGCTTTGCAATTTTGTTTCAGCAGCACAGAAAATGGGGTACTACACTGGAAAAAAATCGTTAGCACTTTTGAAACAGTATGAACTTATAAACTTCTATTTGTATGACTTGCAGCTACTTTTCATATTGCATCGAAGAGACAACACATTTGAGACAAAAGAAATGACAGATTAAATAAATAACTGCAAAGTGTTAGAATTGAATAAATGAGCATATTATTACATGTATGTGCATATATATTTGGAAGTGTGTGTTTATATATATATACACGAGCACACACTTCCAGATCATTTCCAAGTACTCTGTAGAAAATGGTTAAAAGAAATAGCTTATTACATTGAGAGGAAGAAAATATTATTGGCAAGCTTCCTTACATATTGGCATAGAATAGGACCTAGACCAATTAGTGTGGCCTAGAGGGTGATGTCATGATCCCAGGGAAGAAAATTCAAAATTATGACACTGAGCCATTCATTGTGAGCTCTCTGATGCTTGCTCTTATGGAGATTCATTTGTAGGGTTATGGCTAATGAGCCAACAAGTCTGAACATAGAAAAGGAGAACCATGTCTACAGCAGGTGTGCCTGGGCAGGCAACTCCAGGAATTACTTGGGAGGGATGTCCCTTACCCCAAATAGGCAAAGTAGATTCTTCCTTATTCTCCGTTATCCAGTCTGGAAAGCAAGGTGATTTGCTCTTAGGAGGTTCAGGGATCACTTTTACTCACTAATAATTAATAATTAATAATAATAGTGACACTACTAATAGGTGCGATGGGAAATATTTGACTTTTGACAGTAAACAGAGGTACTTCTATATTTGGTATGATAAAGAGCCAGTGCTACATTTTTAGCAACAAGAGTGATACATGAAACTTTGCTAAAAATACAAATATGTTGAATGACAATGGAGTGCCCATCTTTGACAGGTGTAGACAAAGGAAAGGGGTATAGAAAGGAAGAATCATGATGTGTGTGTATGGACAGTATGGTTGGGATAGATAACGCTATGCTTCTACATAATTCTATGAGAGGCAAGATTTGTACTAATGGTGGTTGGACAGGATATTATGTCAGCTTCTAGTACTATGGACAACCACTAGGAAAATAACAAGGTAGAAAGTATTAATCATTGAATCTTTGATGTAATTCAGGTATAAAATATAAGATACACAAACAGCTACATTTTTGCACTCCGTATTACTGCTTCCCTGGAATTATTTAGAAGGGATTTTAGCCTGCTCCTAATAGTATCTTTTTAGATGTTGCTCTGTTGTGATTTGTGAGACTTAAGCTCCATATGTCTCTTAATTTACTGATAAGAGACATATGGTATAATAATGTCTGTAAGTATAATATCATGTATGCACCTTCTATGATACCAAAACATTATGAAAACAGTTTGCAATGTATTAATTTATCAAATCCATCTTGTCAAAGTATCTTAAAATTGTCTCATTGATATTTGTACTTCAATAAAACAAAAATTAAAAAAATACAAAGCTCCAAAGAAATGTGCATTTCTTGAATTTTGGTAGGTCTCAATCACCATCACTCTAAATGTTCAAACATAAATATGTCTTTGTGAAAACTGGGATGCAGATGTAATGCCCCCATGATTATACGTTTAAAAGAGAAGCAGAGATTGGAGC
Source organism: Ctenomys sociabilis (assembly GCA_004027165.1). Taxonomy (NCBI): domain Eukaryota; kingdom Metazoa; phylum Chordata; class Mammalia; order Rodentia; family Ctenomyidae; genus Ctenomys; species Ctenomys sociabilis. The sequence goes on along the minus strand of PVKA01036970.1, from coordinate 10,904 downwards.
TTAAGTCTCACAAATCACAACAGAACAACATCTTAAAAGATACTATTGGGAGCAGGCTAAAACCCTTCTAAATAATTCCAGGGAAGCAGTAACGTGGAGTGCAAAAATGTAGAATTTTGGATTTATGCAAAAGGCTAAGAAATCCTGATGAATTTTCTTTTTCCAATGTAATCTTTTTTATTTTAAAGAAAAGAAAAATGAACAATAAAAACAAGGTTATGAGGGCTGGTCAAATAGCTCAGCAGATTAAAGTACCTGCAAGCAGATGCAGAGGGTGGAGGTTTAATACCCCAGGCCTGCTCTGCCGGCCCCAGCCCTCCCCCTCCCCCCTGGGTGCCCTGAGATGGCAATTGAGACTGGGTGTGGTGACACGTGCCTGTAATCACTGCTCTTGGGAGGCTGTAAATAGGACGATCATTATGAGTCCGATCTAGTAGTAAGACCCTGAACACCCTGTAGCCCCTTCCCTAAAATACAGAAAGAAAAACAAGACAAAACAACAAAAATCAAGGGTACAAAATTTCCAAACAGGATTGCAGGACAGCAACAAGATCCTGGACATTGTACATTGTTTCGTTCAAAGTAGTCACTCCAAGCAAAATATAGGGATGAAACTGAACACTGTTCTGGTTGACTTGCATTTACTTACTTATGAGATTCATTGCAGAGTGTATACTCATTTGCTAACTTAAACGCCATTTTTTTTATTGCACCCATTTTACAGTTAAATAAACTTATGCAGAAAGTACATGCATCATCCCAAAATTTCTAAGGGCAGAAATAAAGATCAGATCCTGACAGTCTATCTGTAGAGCTCATGAACCAAACAAAATTTCTTAAGCTTAGGAATGACAAATATTGCAACTCTATAGATACTACTACTACTACTAATAACCACCACAATAATAATTGTTGCAAACTTGCTAATGCAGACTTTCTTTTTCAAAAATTTAAAGGAAGGCCACAGAGATGGCTCAGTAGAATAAGTGCTTGCATGGCAGATGCAGAGTCCTGAGTTCAATCCCAGGTACTGCAAAAAAAAACAAAAAAACAAAAAAAAAAAAAAAAACAAAAACAAGGGGCTTGGGAGATGGCGCAGTGGAATAAGCACTTCCCTGGCAAGGTAAAGGGTCTTAGTTCAATCCCCGGTTCTGCCAAATAAACCAAACAAACCAAAAAAAGGACAAAAAATATTTAAAGGAAACAATTTCTACAAGTCTCTTCACTCATTAGTTCTACAACTCCTATATATCTTCATTTAAGTTATCATATTTTCCTCCCATTTAGAAGGGTAAGGAGTAATCAACCGTTGCTCTTCTGTTACTTCATAAGATATTTTCACGCCAAATGCCTGCAGTTTCCGGAATTGCTCAGGACTCCCGATTGGAGAGGGCCACAGAGTTGAAGGAAGTGAGCGGAGGTGGACAGGTTAGTGTGGCAGCTGGATTAGCCAATGCAGCAACCACTGCATAGAGGGGAGTAGCTCTGAGGGGGACTGATGTTCAGTACCATCAGTACTTTATACTTTCTTACATTTGCTGTATTCATTTTTGCTGACTCTCTTCAGGCTTGTGAGGATTTCTCCCCTTATTGAGAAACATGCCGTAGAAAAGGTTACTCTTCTCTCATTGCTGGAACAAATACCCAGTACTCAGAATGAAGAAAGGAAAACACACAGTGTATTTAGTGCTCAGTTAGTGGAGGTTTTAGTCTGTAATCGGCTGGCTCCAAGGCATAGTGGCACTTGTTGGAGAGCAGCCTGCGGCAAAGAACAGAGAGGAAAGGGAGTGGCACCAGCTTGGGCAGCAGCTAGCCTCTCTTTCTTCCTTACATCGTAAGGCAAAGTACCTGCCCCAGGGGGGGTGCAGCATCCACATGGGCAGTACTCAATCACAAACTCCAGAAGCCGCCCCAGGACTGCTTGAGGCTTTGAGGGGACAACCACACACAAACCATAACAACAGGATAAGCACTTTTTTTTACTTAAAGGATCAGATTGATGTGGAATACTTAATTATTGCATATTATTCATTATCCAATTTAACTGCTATGCCTAATTAGCATAACAAATATCAGGCTTTGTGTTAAATATTCCATGACTACTATACCACTTAAGAAAGTTTAGCACCTAAAAAAAAAGTCAAACTAGTAGAATTTTGTTTATACAAACTACAGAGACTAGCTCTCTTATAGAAATTCACGATGTATATATTTAAATCACATTATGAAAGAAATGGTCGGCGAAATAAAACTTACATTTCATATAGTAGATCCTGCTGAGGTAATCATCTTATTGGATTGATGACTGAGATAGCATCTCTAAACTAAGAACGGTAATATGAGATAATTTCTACAGTTAGGATAATGTTAGAGAAAAGCTATACTCTCTCAAATCAAATTTTATTATGATGTCATTCTTCTTTTTGTAAAAGTTGATGTACCTAACTTCAAATACTTACCATTGATGACACATTAAAGACTTCTCTTCTCATTATTTTGTAATATATGTTGTTATCTACTCTGATTTGATTGTTACATATTTACATGAGCAGGACTCCATACATTTGTACAATTATGACTCAATTTTAAAAGTCCTTAAAATAATTGTTGTTAAATCTACCAGGTGCTAAATCAGCAATCTTAACTTTTTTTCAACCTCAAGATTTTTTGCCTTCTTAAGCATTAGTGAGCACCCCAAAGTCTTATGCATACTGTGTTATGTCTATCAACATTCATACTTAAAAATATAAATATTGGTAAGATACATTCCACTAGGAATCAGAGCAAAAGTATGTCATTGACCTTCTGGAAGGTTCTGCTGTGTACTTATAGCCAGAAGAGTGGACAAGGCTAATCAAATGTTAGTGTTGTCATGAAAATAGTTTTCTTCTCAATGCCCATCCTAAAGATTCTTCGTAGTCTCTATGAGTCCCCCCCAGTCAAACCTGCTATTGAAGTTAAATAGGAACACAATTATTATTTGCAACACAGGAAATGAGACAAGGTCAGTCAACATTGAAGTGGAGGGCCAGCTAGATAGCTCAGCAGATTAAAGTGCCTGCAAGCAGGTGCAGAGGCTGGGGTTCCATCCCTGGGCCTGCTGTGCCGGCCACCCCCAGGGAATGCTGAGACAGTAACTGAGCCTGGGCATGGTGCTGTGAACCTGTCATCCCAGCCCTTGGGAGGCTGTACACAGGAGGATCACTACGAGTCTGATCTAGTAGTGAGACCCTGAGCATCCTGTAGGCCCTTCCCTAAAATACAGAAAAAAAAAAAGAAGTTAAAACTGTAGAGAAAGCAAGATAATTAAAGTGAATTCAAGTCATATCACTTGTATGTATCCACAGTAAACAGCAGAGCACTATAAAAGGGAATAAAACTGTGGCGGGAGTTATAAAGGACATAGCTAAATGTTGGTTTTATTTTGAAAATAACAGTAAAATGGGCAATTGGATAACTTTGTCAAGTTTTCTTTAATTTAATGACTTACCTTTAAAATATCATTTTAATAAACAATTGAATGAAAAAGTCCTTCTATCACACCTGAGTACTCCTTGAAATACAGTATCAGCCCATACAAAACGTGTGTCTAAAATTCCAGGGAGATGATAGTTTGCAAACTTAGAAGTGCGTTCTGCAATTCTATGTAGCGATCACCTGGAATACGTTTTCTGAAACTGCTCATTTATGACATTTTTCAGCTTAATTCAAACCTTTGTACTTATTTCTTGTAACACACAAACAGAGGTTATGTCTGTTATAGCCTAACTGACTCCATCTTGACCCCTCAATCACAATTTTGTTCCTTCCTTGTTGTTTTGTTCTAACTTGTTCCAGTAAGGGCCCCAAGTTCCAGGGAATTAGCTAATCAACCTCAAACCACCGGTCCTACTGCTGTTTGTGCAAAAAGATACAAATAGCTGCCCAAATTACAAAAGGCGCTAACCAATCATTTTTAAAGGTTACCCCAAAGTAATCAATGGGATCTGCTTCTGTACAAAGTTTGCTTCATTCCCCTTCCCCTCCCTGGTTTGCAGTCTTGAAGCTTAAATACTACTCCTTGGAATGGCCCTGGTGCGCCTCTTTGCACTTCTGCATAGAGACTGCCACAGGGTACCTGCTAAAATAAAGCACTTCTTTGATTTTTGGACTTGCCTCATTGTCATTTGATTTTTGAGTTACAACAATGTCCTAACTTTAAACAAATTATTTAGATTATTTATTTATTTACTTATTTATTTAGTTGTTACAGGGTCTTGCTATGCAGTTGAAACTCCTAGTGATCCTTCTGTCTCAGCCTCCCCACCGCTGGGATTGCAGGAATCCCCCACCATATCCCATTATGGTGGTAGGCTCAGCATGCAGTGCTGAGAGTTGTACTGGGCTTTTAAGCTTGCCAGGCAAGCGCTTAGACCACTGAGCTATCTCCCCAGCCCTGTGTCCTAACTTTTTGTATGGGAAATTCATGCCAAACCTCACGGGATGTATAGTTTGCTGATATTCAACTCTGCTTTTCCTTAGGTTTCATATTAAAAGTCAACAATAAAAATAATAACATGTTCACTAGCACATTTCTACCACATGGCTTCTATGAAACAGAGATATCAACTTTGAAACGTATTTATCATTAACAGCTTGCTCTGCTCCTCTGGCTCAGGCTTGCCAGCTCAGATCTGAAATACTTCAAAGGCCAATCTGGGCAGTCGCAGCTTGATTCGGTGACCTGAGGTTCCTGCACCAGCACTGGATGGTCTGTGCTTCCTGCCAGGAGCTGCAGCACGGCAGCAAAGCCCTCATGATGGAGCAGCTGGTGACGCAGACAGAGGAGGCAGGCCAGACCCTGTCGCGCTGGTGTAAGACTTCCTCCTGTGCTTAGTGCCTGACTGATGATTCCACTTGCTATAGTTTTAGATTAAAATTTAGACAGGTTTTGAGCATCATATTCTGAAAATTTACACTTCTAACTCCATAGATATGTGGATAAATAACCCAGCTTATTCCTCTGAAAAAGTTGTTAATTTTAGTATTAGTAAGAGTCATCTTGCTTCCTAAGTACACAGTTGATAGTTTTGGTTGGTATTCTTGAAAGAATTACACTTGAGCTCCCTTTTGTTTTGTTTCTTCTGTTATTCTTTTGTGACTCGTATACACAAGCTGTTCCCCCTTTAAACTTTCCAATTATTCATTCTTTCAATACTAATGGAAAACACAACTGATGGATGAGGTGTCACAAACTTCTGCTTGGTATTTGTCATATTAAAGCTTTGTGTGTTTATCCTATACTTTAAAATTTCAACAGTCAAAACTCACATGGAGTAGGTTTCCAATAAACTCTTAAAGAGAGATTTGGAAACACTGCAATTCTCAAAACTGTTAACATTTCTAAAAATTCCAAGCCATCTTCGAAGAACTTTATTGTTTTTAGCTAGCAATAGGAAATGCTGTCACAAAACATTTGCGATTTGAGAAAGGAAAAGCATCCATGTGTGTTCGAATCAGGGAATTCATTAGTGGCAGAAGCCTCAAACGTGGAATGAGAAAACCATGTGCTCTTAACTTTGACCTTCTGATCTGCAGGTTGTTATGTGGCATAGACACATATTTTTCTAGGTAGAGTTCTAATCTCAGTGTTGAAAACATACCACAACACAATTTCATACATTAGCTTTAAAAGGTTTCAGGTGTACCTGTGAATAAATCAGGAGCAGAGACAAATACCCATTTGATTCAAAGTTCAATTATGAAAGAGCACAAAATGTTTTCAAAAACTAGCATTGCAGCATGAACACATTAGAGATTAGGGAGATGAAATTCAACATATTTCAGGGCCAGCCAGATACCTCAGCAGACTAAAGCACCTGCTTAGGCAGAACACAGGGGCCAGAGTTTGATTCCCAGTGTAATGTTCCAGCCCTGCCCCCAGGGACTCACTGAGACTGATTGAGACTGGGTATGATGGTGTATGCCTGTATTCCCAGGGCTTGGGAGGCTGAAAATAGAAGGATCACTAGGAGTCTGAGTTGTGTAGTGAGACCATGTAGGCCCTCTACTAAATACATTAAAAAAGAAATTCAACGTATTTCAAATATATTATCAAAATAAAAAAATATAGAAATAAACATAAATGCAAATACTATAGAAATAGTTACACAGATATATTTCAAAAATAAGTATATTGTTCTAATACAAAACCTCCTTAATTATTTTTAGATATTCACACTCAGCAGCCAGCAGCTAAAACTTTAAAAGTGAGGTAGTTTTGTCATTGTGCTATGTATGAAATCCTATGGATGCCCTTAGCATTTAGTTTCTTGTTTCATCTCAAATACGTAGCTCAGTATTAGCTTTTTTAAAGCATTGAACCTATTTCAAAAATGTAATTACTTTTATTTAAATGTGCTCAAAAATTTGCATTCTGTTTGATTTGGATGAAAAGCTTAAAAATAGTTTCTACTGTACATTCAATTTATTTTGTTTCCTATCAAAATTCATAAAAACAGACTTTTGAACTTTTCTTAGCACGAGTCTTAGTCTGATGTTCATGACAGTGATAAGAAACATAGAATAGTTTTGTGAAGAAAATATATAATATTCATTTCTAGTGGTCAGAGGAAAAAGTAAAATAATAGCTCTCTAAAGTTTTTTTCATTATCTTGAATTAGGTATTAAATATCTGCCTTTCCATTTTCCTAAATAGAAGGATCTCATTTGAATTATATCTTCTGGTCATACCTCTAAATACACTTATATATTTGAGTACAAATAACTAGAAAGGTTATTTCATAATAGATTCTCCAAGACAGAAAACTAATGGTTTAAGTAAATGGAAGTGAAGAAAAATATGAGTTTTCTGGTACATGTACATTTGTTCAGTAGATCATTGTCTCACCAGTTAAACACCAAGATTTTTCACTCTACTCAGGTCTTCATGGGCTAAGTGTGACCCGATATTTCTCATAGTTGCAGAGTGGGGGCCAGTGGCAGCATTAGGGACATAGTGCCTCATTCCTACCTGGCCATTTAGTTTCCCTTATTTCTGCCAAAGGAAAAAGAATAGAAGAACCATTCCTAATAGCTGATTGGCCGGATATGGCACCAGGGATTGGTAGGAGATTAGTGCAAGGCAGGCTGGCTGGGAACCAGAATGTAGCCTATTGATCATGAATATTGGAACAAAAGCTCGGGACAGAACAAGAAGATAGAACCTGGTCCAGATCAAACATGAACTGTGCGCCACAACCCGAATGTGTGGGTAGAGCGACTTCCTGCAGACAAGATCTCAGCAGTCAGCAGAGGTTTTGCCCATTTGCTTTGCCATCACTGCAGTCTTTCTCACTGGCATTGTATTTCTGCAGTGGCTCACCCTACCTGCAGGATGTGTCTCTGACTTTCTTCTCTTTTCTCTACTCTTTCTTTTTCTTCCTTTACTTTGATACTTTACTTTGAATGAAAGTTGTGTTCACTGGTTCACTGCTTGTCCTGGCCAACTGTTTAGATGGAACAGAAAGAAACTGGAACCCCTGAATGTGTTTGTCTGATGACAAAAACACCCTCAGTTGTGGATGAGAGTGGGACTGGCTCCCTCAGAGACCTACAGCGGGACTTTTGGTGGGGAAAATGGGTACTCTGTTGGAAGAAAGCCTCAAAAATCTACTTCCAGTATTTCACTAGATTCAAGCCTTCTTCTTTGGCTTGTATCTGACTGTCAGATTCTATGACTCAAGGTACTCCTTTCCATCTCCAAGACAAAGATCTCAGCTTTTCATCTACAAATCCTAGCTTTGTTTCTCTTTGAAGAGACTTCTCACCTTTATTCTGAGCAGCATACACTGAGTTTAAGAATAAATCTGCCTATAAAGAAAATGGTTTAAAAAAATAACCACCAAAATTTTTTGACAAATGTGAATTTCTAGCCCATATTAACCTCTAATCACTCCTATTGCCTTAGGACAAAAGGGGGAAAAATGTTTCAGAGAAGAGTCAGGAATCAATAACCCTGCACTCTTTACTTCATAAAGAAGGATTTAAATAGGAGAATATAAATGTATTTTAGGTTGAATAAGTAACAGAAATTCTGAGGTTCATGTTTGTGAATATTTACGTGTATCTCTATTTATAGATATTTGTAGTATGTGAGATTAAAAAATAATGTGGATGTTTAAATAAAATACTTTATCATCATAAAAAGCTCACTGGTATTAATCCTAAGATACTTCCCCTCACTTCCAACACGCAGATCCCATCCTGCCACTTTCTGAAGCAGTTCTGGATTCTCTCCTTGAGTCTTTATCTGCTTTCACTTGATGTCCTGAAATAATTCAAAATGTTCACCTCTCATGGTCATTTTTATCTTGAGATAGAGCTAGAAGTTGTGTGACTTTGGGTCCAGTGAACATGGTGGATGAATATGAACAATAAAATATATCAGGCAGCCTTTCCATTGGGTGATAATGGACAGTAGCTTGCTTTTGACTATGTCTTGTAACTTCCAGAAGTGCTTCATAGATTGGCAGAAACAATGCAGTAGGTCCATTCCAATGTGTGCGCTCATATTTTGAGGGCAGGTATCACCTCGTGTATTTTACTCATTACTTCCCCCCCTCTGTGGCTGGCTCAGTCCACCCTAGGGGTGGGGCTAGTGTGGCATGTAGTGCAGGGGATCAAATCACAATCCCTGTCCTTGCCTAAGCTTGCCTGAGCAGGAGCTTTAGACTGCTGAGCTATCTCTCTGGCCATATATATACCATTTTCATTTTTGTGCAGGATTTCACCATGCAGCTGGACTCACAGTGATCCTCTTGATTTGTGCCTCTGCAGTGCTGGGATTACAGGTGTGCGCCACCCCCTTGGGTCCCATCATTGGCTCATTGTGCCCCAAGGCAGGGCTGGCATGGCATGTGGTGCCAAGGATCGAATCTTGGCCCCTGTGTTTTCCTAAGCAAGCACTTAGTAAGGCTGGTGCTTCATAAATTTTAAAACTTAATCATTAAAAGTATTTTTGATCACCCCTTAATTATTCTAATTATTCTTCCATGTATGTAGATTGCAATTAACCAAATAAAACAAATATGAATAATAATCAGTTCCTTGATAAGTTGTAGACATTTACTCCAATATATTTTTAAATGAAAATATAGGCTTACAAGGAATAAATGAATGTTAGCTTGAACTTTTTAATTTATTGGTTAGCAGATCATAACTCTAAATAGATTTTAGCAATCAATAATTTTTATTTTTTGTGTTCTATTTATGATGAAATGTAAAAATTGAAATATTTTAAAGAATTTATTAAATACCACGATTCTCTGTGGGACTGAAAGTTTGATAATACCTATCAGAATACAGAGCTTAAGTAGAGGGTAGCTATAATTATACTGTATTTCTAATAGGTGATTGTCAACACCAATCGATAGTGTGCGAAGATCAATGCCTCATTAATTCTCTGCCTCACTACTTATATATTAAGAAATATTTTGATAAGAAATAAAATGAAAATATGGCCATTTATATGGTCAATATATCTATGTATATATATATATGTATGTATGTATATATGCATATATACGTATAGAGTTCATACATACATATTTTCTATTTTTTATGTATTTGGTACAGGTTCTCACTATACAGCTTGGACTTGTAGTGATCCTCCTGTTTTCAGCCTCCCTAGAGCGGGAATTACAGGTGTACACCAATATGACTGGTGGGTGGTTGGTTCAGCGTGCCTGGGGGCAGGGAAGGTGCAGCATGTGGATCAAACCCTGCAGATATATCTATGTCTATATATATCATATACATATCTATATATCATATATATACCATATATCACATATATCTGATACATGCATGGGCATGTAATAGTATATATTTTTGAATAAGTAAAGTATTAGAAGAAAATTATAATGTAAAGCAATTTAAATTAATCCACAGAGACATGTTTACTAGGCTTTTAAGAAAACTGGATCACATAGTATTCTAGGTTCTGCCCATATAGTGATTAGCAACCAGATTATTAGATACAGATACTCCTTATGGCTTGTTTCTCTTACTTTGTACTATTTCTATAAAGAACATTTGATTTTATCATTCTAAAATACTCCCTATGTTTCATTTTTTAATCTTTCAGAGTTCTATAAATTGGGTAATAGCCTTTAAATTTGACTTTACATAAGCATTCTAATTGGTCTCAATTAGTGTACTATCAACTAGTTAAAGAGCAAATGAAACTGGCATTTCTTCATTGTTTTTTTTTTTGTGTGCTAGGTTTTGCTAAGTGCCTTGCACATACCTCTTGAAATGATGCTCTGTTTCTTTTCCTGGTAATTTGAAATGTTTGCTATGTGAAAGGTTTTCTTAGTAACTAAATATGCTCTGAGATAAACTATGGCATGTTTGTTTTCTTCATAAATTTCCTCAGATTGATTAGTCCTTGAATTGTAAGTCAATGACATAATTGATAGAATGTTTTGATTTTTTTCACATAAAATGCTTATTAACTATCTAAGAATATTGAAATGGAAAGCTAGAGTATAAAGTTTAAGAATGGCAGTGTTTTTGCTGAATTCAAGCACCTATAATAATCGAATGCTAATAGAATACCCATCATTAACAGGACTAAGCAAAAAAAAAAAAAGGGATACAAAGGAAGGACCATTCTGTATTTGGATATACAGAATGGTTAGGAGAAACATGCAGTTACCTTCACTTAATTCTATGAGAAGGAAGATTTGCACTAACAGTGTTTAGACAGGATATCCTGCCTGCTTCTTGTGCTATGGATAACCACTAGGAAGATAACAATGTAAATAGTATTAATTAATGAAACTGTACCATAAATCTGCTTTAAAAAAAGATAGGTAAGGAGGCTGGGGAAATGGCTCAGTGGAATAAGCACTTCCCTGGCA
>PVKA01036969.1:0-21361 GCA_004027165.1 Ctenomys sociabilis | reverse complement strand
TCTACTTGATGTCTTTTTTGTGACAGTGAGGTATGGAGATCCCCCAATACAACTGTATTAGTGCTTCTTTGCTTTTTCATGTTTGTTAATATTTGTTTCATATAGTTGAGTGCACTGATAATGGTTGCATATATATTTATGTTTGTTATTTCTTCCTCTTGGATTGTTCCCTTTACAAGGAAGGAGTGCTCTTCCTTGTTTCTCTTAAATCAGTCTTGATTTCAAGTTCACTTTGTTTGCAAGTAGAATAGCTACCCCTGCTTTTTTTCTGGGTTCCTATCGCATGTGGTATTGTTCTCCATCCTCTGACTTTTAGTTTATGAATTTCTTTTTGAATAAAATGTATGTATTGTGTGCAGTATATTCTTGGTTTGTGCTTCTTGATGCATTCTGCCACTCTATGTCTTTTGATGGGTGAATTGAGACCATTAACATGATGGTTATTACTGACATGTATGGATTTGTCCATTGTCATGTTAATTTCCTGTTGCTGGCATTTTTATTCTGCCTGAATCTGCCTTATGAATTCCATTTCTTTCTTATACTGAGCATTCATGGCTTCCGTAATACTGAAGCTCTTCCATTTTTTTTTTTTTTTGCATCTGCTCTATCACTAAGCATGGTTTTCATCTTGGATACCATCTCTGCAGTTATCTTACTTCTGATTTCATTTTTTTTTCTAGAGCCTTATTCAATTGCTTTATTGTTACCACCTCAGGCAGGTGAGGTGGGTGGCTTTGTGTTTGTCCCACTTCACTGCCCCTTCGGTTTGCCTTTAGTGAACAGATATCTGGGGTTGCATCTTGTTTAAATGGTCTCTTATTTCTATTTCTTTTTTAAGTTTAATTTCTAGGGTGATGCTTATAAATTGCCTATGGTGGGTTGCTTTATTACTAGTAATTAGAACCCTTAGGAAATGATTGTTTCTCTAAGGTATCTTCCAGATGTAGCTAGTTTTGGGTTTTAGTCTGTTGCTAGAATCTTCTTCAATTTATTGGGGATGAGAAGTTGTTGCATATTTGGCCCAATCACTGTTTCTCTGGCAGTGTGCCACAGTATTTTCTGTGGCCTTTAGGCACTCTCAGTCTTGTAATACCAGAAAGAACAGCTGGTTAGAACAATTATGTCACTTTTGGCTATAGTAGTATACTACTAGCAATAAGAATAGCATCAAAGACAGCCTAGAAAATGACAAATAGAGGTAACTATTAATTGCTATCATTAACCGTATTAATTAGTTTTCTGGTTATATAACAAAATCTAAACTGAAGCAGAAAATTATATACACAATACAAGTCCTTAATATGTCACTTTTGCCTTCAGAAGTTAACATTTAAAAGGAGTAACAGAGAAAATACAGAAGTGGAAGAAGAGGAAGAGATTAGAAGTGGGGAGGATAATGGGGATCATGATAACTTTGGAAAACTGGTGCAGAAGACTGGAGGGAAAGAGGAGAAAGAGATAAAAAGAACAGAACCACAACCACAAGGAGCCTAAAAACCACAATGACACTCATATAAAAACAAGGTCAAACAATGAATAAGAAAAAAAAAAAAAAACAATCAAGAGAAAAAAAGGAAACAAAAAGTCTACTTTCAGGTGTCTATCACTGGTAGACAACATGTGGAGACAGTTCTGATTCACGCCAATCTATCCCAGCAAGCCAACTGTAGCTTTTAGTGGGGCAGTAGATAATCTCAGTGGATCTGCAATGTCTGTGTGAAACCAGACTCTTTCAGCCAGCAGCATAGGTGTATCTTTCATGGATCTCTGCCCACCAGGGAGCCACTAGATGGAGCCTGCAGCTAGTCAGAGTTCTGTGCTCAGCTGGCTCCTCTCTTAAATAGCTCCTTGCCAATTGCTTTCTCCTGTGCAGTAACTGAGCCCTCTGTGCTCACTCTCACTAGCATAGTCCTTTATGCACAGTCCTTCATGTTCACTGCTTCCCTCCACTGTTGTTGCATCTGTACTTGGAGGCCTCTGGGGTTGCCAGCAGTAACTGTGTGCTGCAAGTGTGAATTGCTCCTTCTTGTGCAGTCACTCCTAATTCAGGGAGATGATCCTGACAGCTATCTCCTTCTTCACTGAAGTTTCTCTCTTCACTCTCTTTGTGTGCTTTAGATCCTTTCTGGGTCCAGGGGACCCAGTTCCCTCCTACTTGTCTCCCTCCTGTTGCTATATTCCGGCATTTGGATGGCAACTCTGAAAGGCTCTTTCTCTGCTGCTTATCACTCTGCCATCTTGGTCCATTTTCTCAAATGGCATATTCTTATCCTCAGCTCTTTCCTTCTGTTTCTTGTCTGCCATGGAGTTTAACACTTCTTTCTCCACCATGATCTTCTGCCATCCTGCTGTGTCTCCAAACTAGAATGAAACTCTGAGCCAAAATTAAGCCTCTCCTCCCAGTTTTGGCTGTCAGGTATCTTATCCTAGTAACATATAACATATAACCTTCAACTTACAACTACGTTTTGTTTTAGAAAGTTGCTCTTCTGAAATAGTAAACAGTTTCTAATTCAGAATATATTTTCTGGGCCAGGGAGATAGGTCAGTAGTCTAAGTTCCTGTTTGGCAAATGCAAAGAGCCAGGTTTGATTCCCAGTACCACGCGCATGTCATGCTGAGTCAGCCACTGAAAGTGGGCATGTTGGCACATGCCTGTAATTGCAGTGCTGAGGAGGCTGAGACAGAAGGATCAGTATGAGTCCAAGCTGCACAGCGAGACTCTATAAAACACACACACACACACACATTCTCTCTTTCAACCCCTAACAAACCTGTTCGATATATAATAAGAATATATTTTCCTATAAAACAGGAACTGTCTTATTTCTAAGATGTCAAATGTGGATTCAATCCATGAAAGTAAGCAATTTTGATACCTAAGTACAGAACAGTTTTAATAACACTTGTGATAGAAACTGGGCATTTAAAACAATATATAAAGCACCTAAGAGGTGTCAAATGTTGTGCCTGACATAAGGATACAAAAGAAGAAAAATCCAAGGGCCGGCCAGATAGCTCAGTGGACTAAAGTGCCTGCTTAGGCAGAGCACAGTGGCTGGGGTTAGACACCTAGTGTGCAGTGCAGGCCCTGCCCCTGGGGTGCACTGGGATGGCTACGGAGACTGGGCATAGTGGCATGCACCTGTAATCCCAGTGCTTGGGAGGCTGAAAACAGGAGGATCACTATGAGTCCAATCTATATAGTGAGACTCTGTAGACTCTGTCCAAAGAAAAAGAGAGTAAAACTTCTTTTTTTTAAAGAAGCAGCACATGGAGCCAGGGAGATGGGTCAGTAGAATAAGCGCTTCCCTGGCAAGGGTCTGAGTTCAATCTTCCACAAAGAAAAAAAAAAAAAAAAAAAACAAGGAAAAGCGCAGCTGTTGCCCTCTTTGTGCTAAACAATCTAGTAGGAAAAGATGTGACAGATCAAATAAATGCAAAATTGCAAATGTAGTAAGTGCTGTAATGAAAGGAACAACATCCTTTCAGAAGGCCTTACAGACTTTTATGCCATCAGGAAGATGAGTAAAAGCAAGAAGCAGAAAAAGACTAAAATTTAAAAGAAGGATGACAGTGGCATGAGCATGCTCTCCCCCTTGGAGTCCACAAAATACTCTTGGCTCCAAACCATCAGTATGAAGATTAAAGCTGGGGAGACAGGGTAATGATGCCCCATCTGTGAAAAAAAGCTTTTCTCCTCTTCCTCCTCTTCTTCTCTTTCTATCCTCTTCTTCCCCATCCTCCTCCTCCTCCTCCTTCTTCTTAGTACGGGGGGTCAAACTCAGGACCTTGTGCCTGCAGGCAGGCACTTATTCTGCAGAGCTATCTTCCTGGCTCGAAAAAGCTTCTTCAGACTACCTCTTAAGGAATTCTTTGGTCTCCTTAGATTCAAACTCAGGGAATGAGGCCTGAGGACCTGTATTTCAAACTAGTCTTCATGTGCTGTAAGGTATACCTGGACATGTGGGACATGTTTCCCCAAAGATCTAGGTGATAATATCTTAATATTTCAGCAGAGTTCCTCATGTGGGTGGGCAATAGCTAAGTGCTACACCTGTGGAAACAGGTAGAAAGAGGAAAGGATTTCCATGGGAAAAGAAGGGATAAAAGGCACACAATGGGATTGGTCAGAATCAGTATACATGCTAAAGCTGGGTGTGAGTGTTACTTTGTACCACTAATTATAGAATACTTTACCAAGTAGGAGGCAGGAGACCATAGCAACTGAGAGCATGGACTTGAGTTTTAACTCTGACAGTTTACCCTGAGCATTACTGAGGCAGCACATTTGTCTGTTTAGGTACTAATTATCCTGAATATTGTTTGGGAAGGTGTTATTTTAACTAGTGGATTCTTGTATTGAATAAATTTGATAAAAATTGTTGTTACTGTATTTCCTGTTACATTATCATATAAAACTTAATGAAAAATATGCAATTTTTGGTCATCCTGTATTTAAATAATTAGATTGATAAAGTGGTAATCCACATTTTGCTATTTACTGGCTGTGTGGTTTTGACAATAGCTTCTCTATGCCTTAACATCTGTAAAATAAAACCTACTCCATGCGATATTTACTTTATAAAGTACTGGGAAATTAAATAAACTAATGCCAATAAAGTATCTGGCATATACACCATTGTAGTCATTATCAACAAGATGCCTGAGATCAATCAGGTATTCTTTATTCTCCTACCCTATTGCCTCATCTGTTATTCTAGAAACTGACCATGTTCAATTAACAGCTTCACTGTTCATTCAGTCATTAGGCCAAAAACGGAATTCTCATATCCAATCCATTAGCAAGTCCCTTTGGCTCTATTTTCTTACCACTTTTACAACTCCCATAATTTATGACAAAATTTCTTACTACATCTCAGACAACTCCATCAGTCCCTTGACTGTTCTTTCACCTTCCTCTCTACTTCACAGTTTATTCTCTACAATGCACTGAGTGATCTTTTAGTAATAAATCAGTGTTGGGGTGATAAATTGTTCTAAAATTGATTGTGGTTATGACTGTATAACTGCATATACTAAACCACTGAGCTGTGTACTTTGAATGGATGAATTATACAATGTATGAATTCAAATCAAGGGCCCTGACTAATAATTTTGAAACTGCTGTAGTCTACTGGGACTTAATGAGTATATAAATGGATGGTGGATGACAGGAGTCAGGTTCTTACCTGTGGAGAGGAAATTTACATATAATCCAGGGAGAAGGGTAGGAGGGAACCATGTGATTCTGGATTAGAGCCAGATACTTCAGTATAATAACTAATGGATAGGTTAAACATAGATGAATAAATAATTTGAGAAATGCATGTACAGAATAGTATTTTCTTTTTTATTCTAATGAGAAAAATAAAAACAATATAGAATTTGAAAACAAAATAATAGGATGTTAACAATTGTTATTATATCAGAATTCATTCTCTTCAAAGTAGTTGTTCAGATTTCCAGACACAGGCATGCAAAATCAATCAAACAATAGAAACAATGCCTTCTATCTCTATTTTGCAATAAAAGGAACCGGGGATACTTAGAGATTTGCTTCATTCTAGCAATGGGGTATGGCATATGTAAGAGCTTCTTACTCTCTTGACCCTGAATACTTTTCCCCAGATCTTGCATTTCTCTTTTTTCCTCATAACATTCAGGCTCCTGATTGAGTATCACCTCTTTGAAGTTCTTCGGCCATCCAATCTGAATTCTAAAAGTCTACTCTTTTCACTCTATTTTTCTGTGCAGTTTATCACTATCCTTTATTATAAAACTGTTTTCTGTCTACTAGAATGGGAGCTTCATTTACACAGACAAATCACCACATCCCAAAACAGTGTCTGGCATGTATTAGGTACTCAATAAATACTTATTGAATACTGTAGAGTAAGACATGAAAGATATGGGGAAAAGTATTTAGGGTCAAGAGAGTAAGAAGCTCTTACATATGCCATACCCCATACCCTTTATCTTTAAGATAAAGCAATTAATTACTTCTGAAAAGGTCTTTATGTATATAAAGAGTTGACATGTGATAGGGCAGGGCCCTGAGCCCAGGCCTACTTGATGTTAGAACCCGTTCTCATTTTTACTGCACTGAGTTTTCTTCTGTTGAAGTTGAAAATCAAGTTAGCAACAGTGGCAGGAATAAATGGATGTAGCAGTGGCAGGCAGGGCAGAGGAACTCCTAATCTGAGTCATACAAACAGATGTGTCTTAGGCTGGGCAGCTGTGAGTATAAGAGCACAGCTAGTACTTTATGGTTGGAACACAGAACTGATAGACATTTGGGTAAGATGTTATCTGGAGAAGTTTGGATTGAATTAACATGTGAAGATGAGTTTTTCACATGATGGTTCAACTTTTACATTTGCAAAGCAAATGAATGGGGATTATTATAAAACAGAATGTAAGAATGTTTTCCAGCTTTGTCACTTCTGTCTTTCTTTCTTTTTTTTTTTTTTTTTTTTTTTTTTTTTTTTTTTTTTTTTTTTTTTTTGCGGAATAAGGGATTGAACTCAGGTCCTTGCCAGGGAAGCGTTTATTCTACTGAGACATCTCCTCAGCCCCTACAGCTCTCTCATTTCTATTCAAACAATGAGAATAATCCTAGCAAATATTGTTTTAAAGTATTAATCATTTAGGGACTCACCTCTGAAGAAGGTTAAAAGCATCAAAATGGCTTCTAATATAAGGCTGGAGCCTTCGGAGGACAAATATTTGTTAATTTTGTCTTTCATGGTAGAAGTAGTCCTTCCCCAATTACTAATTATCAGCTGCTCTCTGAATAAAAGTATGTATTACACTTTTAAATTTCTCAGGAATTTAAATATTCAACCACACTAATTTTTCCATACCAGACCCAAGCACCACTGAAGTGAGATAATATAGACTCACCTCCATATTTGATATTCTAAATTTCATAGTGGCCAAAGGTTCTTTGATTTTTTGCCACTGTAATAATCAAAATGAGACACTACTAATTAAATAGATGTGATAAAGGTCCATTAAACCTGTTATCATCAGATTTTATCATCTTCTATGCTGACTCCAATAATGAACCATAATATGCTAATTTCTACCTTTATTGGCTCTAAAAGTCTATGAGTCTAATAAAAAGTCTCTCTTTAGGGCTACTTCTCATCCCTCAAAAGTGAAACTGAATTTGAAGCTTTATTATGATCAGGGTTTAGTCAGGTAAAAATGTAGTTGAAAAAGCTTCTTAACAGCATGCACAAAAGCTCAAGTTCAAATACTGAAAGAGGTCCAGTGTACTTGCATCTTGAAGAACAGGAAAAGTGTCAGAAAGTTAGGCTGGACACAGGCAGGAAGCTCTCAAAGGCTTGAGGTATCACAGTAAAGACATTTTAAAGAAATGTCCATTCTTAGACACAGTGAGATGTGTTTGAGTTTTAACTATGTGGCTGTTATGATCTGACGTGCATGTTGTTTCGTTTTTTTTTTTTTTTTTTTTGTAAGTACTGGAGATTGAACCCAGGGCCTTGTATATGCTGAATAAGCATTGTCAGTGAGCTACATGTGATTTTAAGGGTGACTCACAGTAAAAAACAAATTAGAATCAAGCAAAAGAGAAGGCAAAAATCTCCATGAGGAGGCTCTGCAGTAATTCAGGTGCAAGGTGAATCTTGATGCCCTGTATTAGAGCACAGAAAAAAGTGATTGCATATAGGAAATATTTATAGCCAAATTAAAAAAAAAAAGACAATAGTAACTCAGCAATTTGTAAATATGTCAAATCTCATAAAATTGTCAATTGAATTTTATGATATGTACATTATAATATAATAAAATTTTTTTTAAAAGGCACACTACTTGGGTGGAATGGGAGCATAGTAGAGAAGAACAGCTAAAAAGATTCCTGTTCCTGGCTAGTACAAGGTGGTTAGCTCTGCTGTTTACTGAGCTATAGAAAAGAAGAGCTACTAGAAAGTTTTAATTAGGATAATTTCATCAGATTTTCATACTGCAAGGAAATGATTGAATTTTTTGGGTGAAATGGGGAACATGAGGTGCATGAAAAACAAAGATTTATACCACAGTATTGATCTTGACATGTTTGCTTCCGAATTAAAGTAGACTGGAAGCTAGGTATGGTGGCAAAAACCTGTAATCCCACGTCTCAGGGAGGCTGGTCCAGAAAAAATCACAAGTTAAGGTCCAGCCTGGGAAATTCAGCAAACTCAAAATGACTTTCTCAAAATTAAAAAAGGGTTGGAGATGTAGCTCAAGGTTAAAGCCCTGCATTCAATCTATACTAAAAATAAAGAAGATCAAATGTTTTTAATAGTTTGACATTAAAAAGAGAGAAAAATATTTCTGGTTAAATATAAAAGGTCCAAAGTAGACCACCATAGGAGCTTTCCTTATATGTGCAAGGTTGTGGCACGTGCCATCATCTGTAGGCAGCAGCAGTACAAGGCCAGCTCCTTGGAAGGAGCTAGGGAAAGATAATCAAAAGCCTTCAAAGTACATGAAGAACTGTGCCAAAGGCACCTCTAACTAGACATAATCTTGCTATCTTCCTATCCAAATCCTCCCGAGTTTGACCAAAGGTGCTTTAACATAAACCAGAAAGGATTCTGGAGCATTATCCTGCCTTTTCCTCGCCTGCCAACACCAAGTGTCTTTCTCCTGAACCTACTCCTTACAGCATGCTCTGCCATCAAGCTACATGGATGTGACTAGCTTCCACTTAGACCCCAGGCTTGCTGTGCCCAATGAGAGGAGGGAATGTTCTCTTACTACCCCATGGTCAGCCTCAGTATCTTAGACTTAGGTTTCAAATTTTGACTTTAAATATTCAAGTTTTCTATTTGAGCCAACCTGAGTTATAACTAGGAAACATTTACCTGGGATGTTTAAATGGAAATACAATCTAACCCCAACCCAGAACTTATGGAAACTTGGCAGTCTGCCCAGACCCAAAGAGGCTTTGGGAATCTGCCAACACAAAGGACTTTGTAGTTTCATATAATTATGTGTTAATTTTCAGTTTTTCTGCTTTTCTGTCTTTCAAAGAAACTTTGGAGGAAAACAAATAAACTGAAAAAAAAATTTCTGTGTTAACCTGAAGAGATTTCTATGATGAATTTAAACAAGTTAGTTGTTTCCTAAAATCCTTAATAATTCTTGCTTTTCAATCAAACTATTTCTCCCACTTCATAGGTAGGAAGAGAATCAGTAGCTTAGTGCATGTTCTGTCTGGATCAATTTCGTTTTTTTGCTTTTCTCAGTTTCCTCATTATCTCATATTGCTAACAGTCTAAAAAGGTGGCAGTTTTTAATCATTCTGCTCCATTCTGTAGATAACTTGATAAACTCTCCTGTGCTCCCAGTCAGAAACCTATCCTACTATCATAATATAGCCCAACTCTTAATTTGGTCACATTTCTACAGTGCAGAAATAATATGCATATTATGGTATCTTCTGACCTTTAAAAACTGATTTTTGAGCTATATGTGCCAGTGCATGCTTATAATACCAGCACTCTTGAACCTGCGTAGGAATGCTGCAAATTCAAGGTTAATCTGGTCTACATAGTAAGTTTGAGATTAGCCTGGACTATATGGCAAGTCCCTGTTCCAAACCTCCCCCAGCAAAATGAGATTCAACATAGCTAAACAGAGGGTGAGCTACATGAAAATTATGCAGAGAAAAATCAATTAACAAGTAATAGGCCAGGCATGGTGGTACACTCCTGTAATTCCAGCATCAGGCAGCAGAGGCAGGAGGATCCTTGCTAGTTTGGGACCAGCCTGGGATACAAAGTGAATTCAAGGCCACTCTGAACTGCACAGTAAGAAGCTGTCTCAAAAAGACAAACAAACAAATAAACCAAGTAACTGGAAAGGAGGGACATACATCCTGATCCAAAAACCAATCTGACGCTCTTCCTCTTCCTTAGGTGACCTGTGAAAATGGTTCGACACTCTCTCGACCCAGAAAACCCCACAAAATCATGCAAATCAAGAGGCTCAAACCTTCACGTTCATTTTAAGAACACGCGAAGGCCACCAAGTATTTGAAGGATGTCACATTAAAGAAGCAATGCATACCATTCTGGTGTTACAATGGTAGAGTTGGTAGGTGTGATCAGGCCAAACAATGGGGCTGGAAACATGGTTGGTGGCCCAAAAACAGTGCTGAAATTTTGTTACACATGTTTAAAAATGCAGAGAGTAATGCTGAGCTTAAGGGTTTAGATGTAGATTCTCTGGTTATTGAACATATTCAGGTGAACAAAGCATCCAAAATGCGCTACTGCACTTACAGAGCTCATGGTCGGATTAATCCATACATGAGCCTGCCCTGCCATATTGAGATGATGCTTACTGAAAAGGAACAAACTGTTCCCAAACCAGAGGAGGAAGTTGCACAGAAGAAAAAGATATCCCTGAAGAAATAAAAACTTATGCCAAGGGAATAAATTAAGCATAACATAAATGCAAATAAAATCAATATTGTCTATCAGTAATAAAAAAAAAAAACACCACAACAATCTGACAAAAGACTGGCAGATCAAACAAAACATAAACAGGATTTAATAGAATGGTGATCCACTTTATAGGACTGTTAGTAAGACTTTCCTGTGGACACAGCAAGATCACCATTGTGGAAAGTTTCCAAAAAAACCGATAAGACTGAAATAGTGTGGCTAACTCAGGCCACACAAGTTAGATCTGGGATATAAGGCCCCTTTCCACTTTTGCCTTCTGCCAAACAGAGGATGTTCGAACTTGTAGTGATCCTCCTGTCTCAGCTTCTCCAGAGGTGGGATTACAAGTGTGCGCCATCAATCCCATTTTTGGTGGCTGGCATAGCACCTGGGGCCAGCATGACATATGGTACTGGGGATTGAACCCAGGTCCTTATGCTTGCCAGACAGTTGCTTAGACTGCGGAGCTATCTCCACATCCCCCCGTCACCTGCAACTTTTTAAAAATGTCATTGGTCAAAGCAACTAACTGGAAGCTCTAGGGACAATATGATTAAGGACTATAGTAGCAGTCGCAGTGAAGTTAGTGAGCGGAACAGCATGACTCCTCCTGCCCTTGACCAATGACTTGAGAGAGGCACACAATACACAGGACTTAAGCACCCTTTAGCTTGGCACTCTTCCATTGGGAGAGAAAACAAGTGGGACAACCTTGGGCTGTCTCTGCAGAGGAGAAGCAGTGAGGCAGCCCATCTCTGCCACTCTACCCTGCAGCAAGCAGCTCCAGAGGACACAGAAGCAGCAGTGGAAATGGAGAGGAAGGGCCGTGCAAGGACTGGAGAGCCAGCTGTACTTGGGCCTGTAGGCAGCCTTGGGTTGTCTGCCTGAGGCACCACAGCACTAAGAGTGATGTGAAGACACACAGGGCGAGGAGCGGGCGACTGCTGAGGACTACTGCAGACCAGCTTGCACCCACATCCGGAGGCCAAGATCAGCCCTGCACCCAGTGCTAGTCCTACTGCAGGTTTGGTGGGGCTACCCAGCACAGATCTGGGCTCGGACTTGAACAACGCATAGAACTGGAGATCCTAGAAGAACTTTTTTTTTCTTTCTCTTTGTTTTGTTTTCCTTTTTTTTTTTTTTGGTCTGGTTGATTTTTTGTTGTTGTTGTTTTGTTTTGTTTTGTTTTTGTTTGTTTAGGTTTTTACTTTTGTTGTTTGTTCTGCTTGCCTCTGCTCTCCCCTCATCTTTCTTGATTTTTTTTTTTATATTGCTGAGTAAACCCTACCACTAGTCTTTCTTATTCACTTTAATACTCTACTTTTTCCTTCATTCTTTCTCTCTTGTCCTCTTCTTCAGTTCCTCAAAGCTTGGGTGATCATCCTTTGTCTTGTAGTCTTGCTTCTGACATATTTCTCTTCATTTATCTCTGCTTTGTGGCCACTCCCCCCCCCCTTTTTTAAATGTATTTGGGCCAGGGAAACAGCTCAGCAGAATAAGTGCTTGCCTGGCAAGTGCAGGATCCTGAGTTCAATCCCCGGTACTACAGAAAAAGTAAATGTATATGGTACAGGGTCTCACCACATGGTTTGGACTCAGTGATCTTCCTGTTTTCAGCCTCCCCAGTGCTGGGATTACAGGCATGCGCCACTATGCCTGGTACTGGTGGCCAGCACCAGAACGGTATGTGTTGCTAGGGATCAAACCCCAGTCCCTGTGCTTGCCTAAGCAGGTGCTTAGTCTGCTGAGCTTTCTTACTGGTCCCCCATCCCTCTTAACACCCTCCTACACCCCAGGTAAAAATCACTCAACTAAGGAGAAACTCATTGTATACAAGTCCCTGGTTTATGATGGATTTTGTTATGTAACTAGAGATCTTGCTCCTATGGCTACCATATTAATAGTTACCACAAAACTGACATGATGCAGAAGCAAAATGCAACACTAGACCCATCCAGGAGAAGTCCAGGGGACAATGAAATAGAGGAAACAAAACTTACACGCCTGAGCTTTCTGAAATGATAGCAGCAACACAAAAACAAAAAACAGATAAATGAGACTATAGAAAAAAATCTGATTAGAAATAATCTCTAAGGGAAGAAAAAAAAAAGAGAGATGATGATCAAAATGAAGGCCCTATGGGCAGGCCAGATAGCTCAGTGAATTAAAGTTCTTGCAAGCAGGCACAGGGGCTGGGGTTTGATCTCCGGGCCTGCTGTGCTGGCCCCGCCCCCAGGGTGCACTGGGATGGCAACTGAGAAAGGGCATGGTGGTGTGCGCCTGTAATCTTGGGAGGCTGTAAACAGGCAGATCACTATGAGTCCAATCTAGCAATGAAACCCTGAGTACTCTGTGGACCCTTCCCTAAAATACAAAGGAAAAAATGAAGGACCTACTCAGTGAATCTAGAATAGATGCAGATTAAAAAAAAAGAAGAGTTTAGGAAAATGTTGGGAGCCATGAATGCCCAATATAAGAAAGAAATAGAATCCATGAAACAGACTCCAAAGGATCCATGAGATTGAAGAGTCCACCGCAAGTACATGCAGCTTACTGATATCAGACCTAATATTGCAGTTAGCAGTTAGCAACCATGAAAAGAAACATTTCTTAAAAATAGCAAGGAATGGGCTGGCAAGATAGCTCAGTGGTCTAAAGCGTCTGCTTTGACAAGCTTAGGCAATCTCTCAGGGACCGCGGTTCGATTCCCAGCACCACATGCCGTGCCAGCCCCTCCCCCAGGGCGGGCTGAGCTGACCCCGCCCCCCCGCAAGAAGAGTCCGTGATATGTAGCGAGACACTGTAATAAACAAATAAAATTAAAAAAAAAAAAAAGTGTGTGCTTTTTTAAGAAAAAAATAGCAAGGAACCATGAAAAATCAATCTAACAATTGCAAGATAATGTAATGATGAACAACATAAGATTGATTGGGGTCAATAAAAAAAGCTAGAGACAGAGCAAATGCCATAAAAAAACATGTTCACAGATGTAATGGCAGAAAATTTTCCAAACATATAATGAAAAATACATAATTCCAATTAGCCATGACCAAAATAAATCTATACCAACACATATAAAACATTCCAGAAATTCAGCACAAGAACAGAATATTAAAAGCTGTTTGAGAAAAGAAATCATTTATAAATGGAAGTCCATCAGAATCACAGAAGACTTCTCAATACAAACCCATAAGTCAACTTAAAGTAAAGTATTTCAAGTCCTGAAAGAAAACAACCTTCAACACAGATGTACCACAACTGCACTGATGTACCATGCAAAATTATCTTCAAAAATCAATGGAGAAGGGCTGGGGAGATAGCTTGGTAGTTTAAGCACCTGCCTGGCAAGCATAAGGATCCAAGTTTGATCCTGGGTACTGCATGCTGAGTGCACTGTGCTTGGCCAGAAACCAGGTGTGGTGGCTCACGCGTGTAATCCCAGCACTGGGAGGCTGTGACAGGAGGATCACTACAAGTCTAAGCTGTGTAGTGAGATCCTATATCAAACAGATAAATAAAATATTTTAAAAAAATCAATGGAGAAATAAGATACTTCCACAACAAAGAACAATTAAAGTACATAACCACCAAACCAGCGCTCAAAATGTTCTGAAGGCTATTTTAGAAAGAGATAACAAAGACTACAATCTCAAGAACACCAATAAAAACAAGCCACCAGGCAAGTAACTAATTAATCAAAGGGAAAGACAGGAAACGAACAATAGGAAAATAATGTCAATGACAAGCCAAATAAATATCAGTTACAACCTTCATAAGGACTCTGTACCTGTATATGGCTTTTCTCAATTCTTTTTTCCTCATTCTCTTACCCACTCAATTTCTTATCCCTTCTTCCTCCTTATTTACAAAAGCTTTGTTTTGATTTTTCTTCCTTTTCTCTCTTTCTTTTCTTTTCCTTTCCTCTTCCTCCCTTATTACCCTTTTCAATTGAGCATTTTATTCTTATTTCACATGCTCGCTTCGGTAGCACATATATTCTTATTTCACAGTACTTAGTATACCTTCTGGTCCTTGTTTATACTTCCAGTTTTTCATTCCAGAGGGGCAATGCTGTTCCATTCATTATTCTCACTGCTACCACCACCACTGCTGCAGTCCCTAACCTTATTGTCCTTTGAGGTTTTAGCTAGGTGCTCTAGAATACAACAAACAAAAAACAAAAACCTGTTGCTGTTTAGTAAAAGAAATATAAATAAAAGAAAATATTTAAAGACCATTATAGAGGAATTCCTTAGAGTAGAGCCTCTCAGACATGTAATTTATATGATTAGCATGTTTGGTAGTGTTTCTTACACTGAAAACATGTTGGGTATTTTGGACTAATACTGCTTTATATTTAGCAAGTATCAGTATCAACATTTGTATATGCACTGCTTTTTTTTTTTTTTTTTTTTTTTTTTTTCTTCAGAACCAGGGATTGAACTCAGGCCCTTATGGTTGGTAGGCAAGCACTTATCTACTGAGACATCTCCCCTGCCATACTGTCTATTATAAAAGTAAGACACCAGACTGCTTAAAATTTCTCTGCATTTTGACTTGAGGATGTGCTCAGTGGTAGAGCGCTGATGTAGTATTCCAGAGGTTTGGGCAGGACCCCCACGATGTTCCCCAGCCCCTCCAAATTCCCTGATTTTTATCCCACTGTGCACATTCCTGTCTGATCCCACAATTTATGCCTTGCAATGAGTTCTAAAACAGGCATCTTATTTCTAGAGAGCAGCTCCATCCCCTTGAGGAGTCTTGCTTCAGTAGTAGCAGGGCCCATGGCTAAAAAAGCTGTGTTAAGCTTCTGAGTTTCACAGACTAGCAAACCATGTCTGATCACAGACAGAGCAGGGAAGAAAAACTGATAAGCCCTTGAGAAGATAAAAAGAACACAACCTGAAAATTTATATTGCTTGGTTATTGGGGCCATGAAAAGTCATGTCAATGAATTTTGCAGTTATTGTCCTTTTGGTAAAGCACAATCTCATACTAGATATAAATGAAATCTTCTAAGATTCTGAGGGCCATAATGGCAGGATACGGACATATTATTTTCATATGGTCTCTATTCAAGCAACTATGCTTCATAAGTTGCAGAGTTCAACTGTCCTTTCTGGTCTATATTCTAGGTGCTGTTGGTCTGCTGGTAGCCCTGGATAAGCTGTGGCAACCTTTTAGAAGTAAGTCCTACATGAAATGCTGACTCTAAATAAGGTCCTAATCTAGACTATACTATATTGTCTGAAACAGTTTTTAGTGCCCAGTCTTTTTTTTTTTTTTTTTTTTTTTTTTTTTTTTTTTTGTGTGTATTTTTAGGGAAGGGTCTACAGGGTATTCAGGGTCTCACTACTAGATTAGACTTGTAGTGACCTGCCTGTTTACAGCCTCCCAAGAGCCAGGATTACAGGTGCAGGCCACCATGCCCAGTCTCAGTTGCCATCTCAGTGTGCTCTGGGGGCAGGGCTAGCACAGCAGGCCTGGGGATGGAACCCTTGGCCCCTGTGCCTGCTTGCAGGTGCTTTAATCTGCTGAGCTATTTGGCTGGCCCCTTAGTGCCAAGTCTTTTTTTTTTTTTTGTACCGGGGATCAAATTTAGGATCTTGTACTTGCTAGGCAGGTGCTTATGCTGCCAAACTATCTCCCTGGCCCTGAAGCAGCTTTTAAAAAGGCAGATATCATTTTGGAACTGAAAAGCAGCTGGTTACATATGGTTAAGCTTTGGGCCTAATAGAGCAAGCCTAATTAGTCCTTTAACTAGGTTAGTCCTTCTACAAAGGTTTTGGTTATTATGGCACCTGAGTCCCTACTATCAATCTTCTTCAAAAATCAAAATATTTCCAGATATTCCCCCTACCAGCTCAGCTAGGGTCATTAAATGTCATGCATCTTATTCTTGATGCCAGGAGGAACAAAACTATTAGGAGAGAACTCAGAATTCCTAAGATTAACATAAAATCTAGAAAACCTATAAATCTAATTCTTCCAATAATCTACCTTGTCTTCCTGGTTTTTAAATGGAAACCTCCTTGACTCACAATCTGGGTCTTGATGTCAAGGATGTATTACACAAAAATTCAAGACTAAGGTCAGCAGTGTAGTCATATCCAGGTAGGATATCCATGAAGGTAAGAAAGGTCTCACCAGTACATCTTTTTTTCACACACTTTTCATCCCTCCTGGAAGAGGGCATTATTCCTAAATTATTCTTTGTCTGTGCTTCACTGGTCCTATTCATTACTTCCAAAGTAATAAAGACAGTATATTAAGATCCTCACATAAATCCCACAAGGTAGATATTATTGTTGCCCTATGTTAGAGATTTAAAAATCTGAAGAAATGAAACACTTTCAAGGTGAGGCAAGATCCAGGGCCCAAACTCAGGCAGTCTGGCTAATGCCTATGCTCCAGTGCATGACAACACTCTGAAAGGGCGACTCAGATGTCTCTCTGCTAGGCTATGGGGGGTACACTTACCTGGTCGGAGTCTTGAGTCTTCATGAGAATAGGGCTGTATCATCAGATCATTTTTACTTACTCAATCCCTAAGAAGCCTTATGGCTTCTTTGCTTCCTGCTACAGTTATTTCCCAAACTTGCTTGATGATAAGAATCACCTGGAATATTTGTAAAAACTGGCGGCTTCTCAGGATTCTATCCTTAGATGTTCTGATTCATTAGCTCTAATGTGGTCCCAGAAATGTGCACTTTTAACAAATACCCTGCAAGGTTTTTCTTGTCAGGTTTGAGAAATGATGCACTAGCCAATGGAAACAAACATTGTTGGCCTTAAGTACTATACTTTGAATCAGATTATTTCTAAGTAGATGACATTTCTATGGTTGACTTAATCCAAGGCAATGAGTATATGTGGCATAAAGTAGTTTTCTTTTTGTTTTTTTTCTCAGGAAGGATGTGCTGGGTGGGTTGGGATTCTTTGTGCTTTTTTTCTTTTTGATTGATGACTGTTAGAATTCTTTAATGGTTATGCTGTAAGGGATTTTTTGCATTGTTCTAGTCATAGAACAACTTCATCAAATACAAAGGATGCTATCTTTTAAGTCCTGCCTAAGAGAATTTTGGAGAATGTTAAATGAAAAGGAAACAGGAACACAGAGTTCTTGTTCCTTAAAGGACCCTTAAGTGAATTCTTTGTATAACCAAGAGAGAGGATTTCAGCTTTTCAAATTAGATGTATATGAATCATACACAGGGTGCCTTAGGAAGCAGGGTTAAATCAATGTACATAGTCTAATCAGAAGCAGAAATGATCTTTGAAACTCAAAGAAATCAAATACAAAATTGCGTAAATTCACATTATTAAATATTGTATAATGTTAATAAAAGATCTCAAATTGCCTGATCTGCTTTGACACCATATTTGCTGTTCCTCACAGTGAAGCTTCTATCTGAGAGCACTACTTAAACAAACTTCAACTGCTGCATGTATGTATCAGTTTGGGAAAAAGAGGAGGAAAAAGCAGAAAATAATATTGTAAGACAGCTAATGGGGGAAAGAATGTCAGTCCTTTCTCCCCCTTGGAATCCTCTGCTTCTTGGACTTTGCTTATGAAGGGACCACAGCAAATAAGTGGGCAAGGCCTGTCCCCGGCTCTGAGGCACCGGATGTACATACCTCTTGGTGGGAGTGGGTACTCCAGAGGACATGTGGTTAGCCATGGTGTCATTCATATTAGTCAGAGGTCGAGGAGGACTAAAAGAAGAGACATTTACACTATATTAATAATTACCAGCATGACTAGAGGAAACAAGTAAATGATAAGGGCAAAGTAACTATCATTTCTGATAAGCACAGTGACACTCACGGGGAGTGGGCAAAACAAACTGATACTTCAACCCTAAGCAAATTCAACAAAAGTGCTCTCTCACAAGGCTACAGGATCACAGAGCTATGGGGCTTTCAGAAGCATTTCTCTGAGATGGAACTTCAGTAGCTTTTGTTTTAGGACACAAGGATATAAATTTTCCTACTTAGTTTTAAATGTTAAAGAAAATAATCCACCTAAGGGTTTTGCTAATTTTATAGTTTTGTAAGTGGCTGTGTCTTCAATGAATTTTTCTCCCTTCAAAATTAATTTTTCTATATTTTAGCTAAAAGATTAGTGTCTGGAATCTGTTGTATATCACAAGGGTCACAACCTTGAGGTGCACAATTTTCCTCAGATTTGGCTTAAGCTCATTTTTTTCCCCTCTTATCTGGTTTGCAAGCTTTTTATCAAAATAAGTTATTAAACACTCAATTTGAAAAACTAAGCCTTTGGAGCAAACTTTTATTACTCAGTTACAAAAATCTTAGTAACAAATCCAAATTTTGTATCCATAGCCTAATTAGGATACTGTCTTTTGTAACCTAATTCATATTTAAATTTAAAAGTAATCATTTTAGTTGGGGTTTTTCTGGATTCAAAGCCAACTGCTCCCTCTATTGAGTCCTGAGCAAATAAATCCAAAATTATTAAAAAGAGTCTCATAGGGCTGGGGAGATAGCTCAGAAGAATAAGTGTCTGTCTGGCAAGCACAGGGTCCCGAGTTCAATCCCCAGTACTGTAAAAACAAGACAGTCTCCTAGCTTGCCTTGTCATCCTTCAGTCATTCTTTGCTCTCCTTTCTCCTTTCAGGGTCAGTTACAAAAGGTTCTATCTACATCTGGAGCCATATGACTATTGCCAAGTACTCCTCCCGGGAAATCTTCCACTTCCTCTCCTAAACTGAAAGTATTTCTCAAAGAGAATGGTCTACTATAAGTAAGAAAAGGAAACTGAAATGTCCTTCTCTTTTGCTTAGCTGCTGAATTCTCCTTACATTTGAGGGTACAGTTAATTGTGTAGAATGTTCCAGTAATGGAAATAGCAAAACATGGTGACTATTGAGGGACTATCACCTTTAATTGTTTTGGAAGTTTTATAGTACATTCAAATAAAAGCTCAGAGGAAATGTTTCAGGGATAGCCAAGGGACATAGAAATTAAGGAGGGATTTTTCTCTTTGTATCTATGTATATCCTCCTTAGCCCAAAAACCTATTTCATAGCTGAGTAGGAAACTTTTAAAATAATATCCCATTTAATAGAGAAGATCCAAAATAATAATTTACAGGGAACACATTTAAGCCACTTGAATTTTAGGCCTTAGTTCTCTATTTATGATTGTTTCTATATTGTTTTTTAGGTGACAAGTCCTTAAATAAGACATTGAGAACTGCAATATGCCTTTATAGGGTAAAATTCAATTCTAGTTCTTTACCTGACATTCAAACTTTCAAACCTCTTAATCAATTAATTAACTGCTTTGGGTTAACTAATGATGGAAAAGAACCCAGAGATTAGCTTACTCTGACCTTAATTTATGTTTGCCTCTAGTTTTTCAAATCAATTGTTCAATAAAAACAAAGAGACAGATCCTATGAATGTACCAAATTCAGAATAATAGCTTTTCACACTTGAGGGCATTAGAAACATTCTAGTTGTGGAAAAAGAATGGCCTGTGCCTCTTTAATATATTATTATTAGCAACACTTTTCCAAAATAAGATAAGGATATTTTCACATTGCTTTCAGAGCAATGAAATGCCTATTTTAATATCAAAGATACTACATTCAATTTCCTTTCTGATACTCAGACAAAAAAATAACAATAGAAAAAAATTTAAATTCCTTAAATATGGATCCATGTGATAAAAATTTTATGATTTGCAGCACTGTTTGGTCTGATGCTATAAAAGTCTTTTATAATCACCTCTATCTCTTGGCAGATACCATGTCCACTAGTATCTTTAGTACATACAGTATACAGAAACCTCATCTCTAATACTAAAAATAAACAGAATGATTTTAATCTGTATATTCATTATAACTGCCCCCAAATTTCACACACTTTCTGGATCCCTACAATGTTTTGCTAGAAGTACTAGTATATATTTGCAGCACAACAAGAAATATGTATTCATAAATACCAAGAAAGTGTTCAAGAGCTAAGCATGGTTGCACACACTTCTAATCCCAATTGTTGGCAAGAGACTATTCATGAGTTTGAGGCCAGTCTGTGTTCCATAATGTGTTCAAGGCCAGCCTGAACTACATAGTGGGGTCCTATATCAAAACACAAAAACCAATAAAATAAAAAAGGACTTGTAATACAGGATTTCCTTTGTAGCTTTAATTCACTGGAAAAGCCAAGGGCACCAATGCATTCTTAGAAATAATAAACAAAATATGACTTTGGGCTCAAAAGGAAAATCTTCACCAAAGACATAGTTGAAATGTACAACATAGGTAGGAAGTAGATATTCATGATAGAAGTTATGAACAGTAAAATTAGCACAACCCTCAGATGAATTTTGTTAATCTTTAACATTTAAAAACAGATGAAAAACCATATGATCACTTCAATAGATGCAAAAAAATCATTCAAGAAAATTCAGCATCCATTCATGATATATTTAAATAACCCTCAAGATATAGGAATAGGGCTAGGGAGACCGCTCAGTGGCATAAGTGTAGAGAGCTGCGAATAGTCACGCCTTAAAGACACAACCACACCTTAAAGACACAGCCACACCTTAAAGACACAGCCACACCTTAAAGACACAGCCACACCTTAAAGACGGCGCTGGCTTCCGCCTTCCACCCCCACCTGGGGTCTATAACAACTTCTCATTTGGCTAAGGCTAAGACTAGGGCGTTGCTTCCGTGTACCTGGACCTATCGGCTGTGCCCACGTGTCACTACAGGGTTGGACGCCTTGTGGTATATAGCTTGGGGCGGGCTTGCCCGGGGAAGAGAGACTAAGAGCAGCAGCAGAGCACTAGCGGCGGAGGAGCTGCGGAGGAGCTGCGGAGGAGCTGCGGAGGAGCGGAGCAGGCAAGCAGAAGAA